>BOPN01001804.1:189806-210690 GCA_017312705.2 Penaeus japonicus | reverse complement strand
ATATATACATACACACATATATACACACATATATACACACACACACACACATATATACACATACGCACACGCACACGCACACACATTTGTGTGTGTGTAGATGTAGATGTAGCATTGTAGATGTATATAACAGACAACATACGAAGTCATGATATCTAAGAATTAGTATTTTGTCATTATTATTGCGATGGATTTATTGGAAATCTTTGATCATTGAGAGTTGTATTTGTATATACCCATGTTTATAAGTGCATTGGAGCTGGTCGAAATGGAAGAAAAATATTTTGTAGATGATCCTGCAGTTCAGAAAGTTGTATAATGACACTGGTAAAATTTCACTTCCCTCGAACAATATTCGGATGGGCCCCAGAATCTGTCACTGGAATTGGGTAGCTCTTCGCTCACTCATCCTAATTGATATGGAAAGTCACTCAGAACTCACCACAAAGGGAGCCTTTATTTCCAGTCTTATCATCATAGTTCATCACCCAAGGACTTTGCTTCCCAAGTCAAACTTCTGGAAATCTGTCGGTCAGTCAAAAGGAACTGTCTCCAGTTTGAACGTTATAATTCTTCCTAAAGAACAATAAAAAGTCCACACAGTAGCTGTAGTTTAGCTTTTGATCTTGACTTTGCTTTCAGTTTGCGTAACATTTCTTTAAGATTGTAGGAATTGACGATTTTAGTCAAATACCCGCTAAAGGACATTAATCGTGTCATTACACTATTCAGATTATACTTTTGCCAGTTATGATTTAAATGTTTTATATAAAAAAGAGTAAATTAATCCAATTTCAAGACAAGTTTTAAGTAAGCACTTTGAATTAGGTTTGTTCACTTGTGGGATTTACGTAGGGTAAGTCTAGTACCATTGAATCAGTTACTGAGCAAGAAGAAATTAGCCTCATAACCGACACGCTCCCACCCCATTTGAGTTTGTGTGTGGGGGGGTGGGGTGTCCGAGGGAATGTAGGTTTGGTTTACCGTCCTGAAATGGCGGTGATGTAAAATTGTGTACCACTCTTCACCTCACCTTGTGTGGCCCATCTGCTTACATGCTGTCTCATAAGGTGTCTTGAAATGATATTTGTTTTGTTATCGTGTTCAAAAGTGTAATCATATCAATGTTTTATCCTAGAAAGTGCAAATGATAAATGTTAGCGGTGGATAAGCATGTGTTTAAGTAACGATGTAGCAAGTGAGTGAGTGTTATCAACCCAAACCATAGACCGGCGGGCTACCGCTGCGTTATGGTACACCATGATCAACCGACCAGACCACGCCAAGTGGATCAACGGCCTTCCCAGGCACGATCCTAGGTGAGTAAGGATGGCGCTGCTTCGATTTCCCCTTTTGTGTCTAGGACAAGTGTCCTGATGTGTGTGCTTTGGTACTCGGCTTTCTTTCCCGCGAAGATTGTTCAATGTTGTAGTTTTATGAAGATCACTTAAGGGTATTCCATTATGCTCTTTGGTGATCTTTCCTCTCTCACTCACTCTCTGACATTGTCTGTCTCACACCTTATCTTTTCCCCCACCCTTCTGCTCTCTCCTGCTTCCTCTGTTCTCATACACTCTTCTCTTCACTAATTCTGCTCCTACGTTATTCCTTCCCTCTACTCTCACTCTCGTCTTCCTTGCATCTTCTCCCCTCCACCTGCATCTCTCTCTCTCTCTCTCTCTCTCTCTCTCTCTCTCTCTCTCTCTCTCTCTCTCTCTCTCTCTCTCTCTCTCTCTCTCTCTCTCTCTAAGGTTCTTGTTTTTCCATCTCCTCCCAGACTCCCATATTCCATATTTCTCTCTTCCTTGCAAATCAGGTTATTAATCAGGCTGGGATGTATTTATGGTGTTTATGGTTTGTTGTCCATGGAGGAAGCTTTGCAAGGTGTAAAAGTCTTGGTTGCACTTCAAGTTGGGAGTAGGAAAGGCGAGTAGGATGGAGGTGCCGAGAGGTGTGGGGGGGGGGGGGGGGGGATCGGGACAACCCTGCGAAAGGCACGCTCCCCGAGGTGGCTGCTGCAGGGTCTTCAGTGTAAGCGAGTGTGCATGCTTGCAAGAAATAGTAGAGTGAGTTTGTGTGGGCTTATAAAGGCATTGGCGCCAGAAATTTATACAACGGCTGCAGTCATTACAGTCATTAGTGCTATTATGTCACTATTATTATACACTCACTCTTACACACTCACTCATACACATTCATACACATATACACAGGGCAAATTGGCAATGCGAGGTGAAGGATGTCACATTGCATCACTAACGGAACAAGCAGCCTATTGATTTACAAATTTATCGCCTGTGAAAGGAGTATCAGTGGGTTGATATACTTACGATGTCGATTGATTTAATGTCTCGCACGGAATAATATCGTTTGTTTATTTCCTATACTTTTTTTTCTCAGGACATTCCATACATAAGCAATAATTACTCGTTTAGATGACTTTTTAAACCGTGGTTACGTAAGCGTGTTGTCACCAACAAACCTCTGACAATGTTTGCATTGTCGTTGAATCGAGAATTTCGTTTTAGACCGAAAAGTTTCACTCGCACCAACTTACCGTTCGGAACAGACAGCGCTCGTAGGGACCAGTCTACAGTAGGCTGACTGAAAGTATGATATAACTGGCTTTTGCTTTTTTGGTTGTATTTAGCTTAGTATACTCATTGCAAATAATTTCACACTTTTTAGTCTTAATATTTTTACACAGAATCTAACTGGAATTCGGTCTTATCGTTATCACTACTTACAAAGTAGTTCACGACACCCAGAAACCTACAGACTTCCCAGACTGGCTGGTTCGTTTGGAACGACGCTGATTTTCGCTCCCAATTTATGTACTTCTGCTGTGGATTATATTCAGGAAGAACCTCGGCGTTTGCGGCTGTTTCTGTCTTTGTGCAGTGAAACGATGGAGAATATTGCATCACTTTGTCGCATTGCTCAAATAGTTCACACAAGAAAAATCATGGACATATTATTAAAACAGTCATTAAGTGTACGGTAGACTGAGGGAGTATCGGAGTGAAATGGAGCGTTTTCGAAAGTTTCAGTGGTCATAACAGATGTCGCTCTCACGCCGTGACAAAAACGGTATTGTGTGTTGTCCTCGTTAAGTATATATAATGTCTTATGTGGTACTTTTGGAATCGTAGAGGGTTAAAGAAATATTGTTTTTGTCACCGTTATTGTCTTTATCCGATATTGTCACCGTTACCATCATTATCAATATTACGGATTCATAGAGAGGATGTAAATATTTTGTCAAGATGCAGTTAATCACCTCTCACTCGTGTCTCATTCAATCACTCATCTCTCTCTCTCTATTAATCTATATATCATTTTCTTCCTTCTTTCCTTGCTTCAGTTTTCTTCCTGCTCCCCATCTTCATCTTCATCTTCGGTATCGTTTTGTGGTTTTATAGTTGTCCTGGAAACATGAATAACGTTGTGCGTCTGTCTGCCTCGTTAGATACTGTGAGAATGATGAAAAAACAACAAAGTGATGTTACCAGATCACTCTTTGCTTCCTAATAATCCAGAAAGGAACAAGTGTCAGTTGTATAGTCCCCACAACCAGTCCAGCTTAGGCCCGATCCTGGAAACAAAATAATTGATCTTGTAGGAGAAGCAAAAGTAAAGTTGATGTGCAGATGATAAGTGATACTTTGTGTGAAACTTGAGAAGTGTGACGAAGAAGCGCCCGCACCAAAATAATGAATGTGGTCTTACCGCTTGGTATATCATCCTTAGCCTCCTCACCTCTCCCACAGACTTCTTCTCATCTCTTTTTTCTGATACGAATCTCTCTCCCTTCTCTTAGAGCAGTCGGACTGATATTATGTATGTTGTGCTTTCTCTCGCCGCCATTTGTTCGTATTCCCTCCCAGTCCTTCGACGTTTGGATGACCACCGCTAAATATTTTTTCTCTGAATCCAAACACGTTTGAGTGTTTCTCTTTTATTTCTCAATCGATTCCTGAAATGTGTATTTGTCGGTTTGTATTTATTGGCATACATTGTCTTGTTTTGTCGTTCCACTTTGTCTTTCCTCGCCTGGTGACCATCGGTCACCAAGCATTCCTCTCGTCTCACTGTTTCGACAGCTTACAGTTGGTTAGATTTATGGCCTCCTCGAGAGGTAGTCTGCCTACGAATACTGTTCAGCAATTGGTGCTCGGTCAGCCTGGTTAGTTTTCAGCGCCCGTTCTTACCTGCGGCGCGAAGCGAAACCAAGTAAGAAAAAAGTAAGATGAATGATGTAGCAAACTTTTTATGATTTTGGGATGGGGAAAATACAAACAACGGATCAAACATTTCTTACATTGTTATGTAATCAGCGTTACTTTTATGAGGTAAATACAGGCATATCTTATCCGTTTTGGTATTTTGTTTTAATTTAAAACACGGTAAGCCACATGGAAGAATTATATTTGGGGTGGTTCTGTGCGCGTTAGTTTTTTTATAGGTGCACTTGTAGCAAACTTACTTTTTTATATATAATGCCGAATATGGCCTCATTTTGAAAAGTAATGTACGATTACCAATGTAATCAGTGGACAATTAGAAAATCAAAATACTACATTTAGTTATAGTCAAAATAAGATAAAAAAAATCTTACTTAGAACTGTAATATTGACAAGGAAAATAAATACTGTAGTTCTATATCCTTCCGAACATCGAGCCTTACATGGATATTGAACGACAAATCCCTGTTTGGGTGTATTTAAATGGCTTTTTTTTACTCGCTTGTCCATTTCGTTCCCAGATATACATATATATATTTTTTCTTTAATGTAAACATCTCTTCCTTTTTCCTTTGGTAGTCATGATGCGACACGCATCGTTAACCATGTTCCGCAAGTGCTAACTAATGGATCAGTAACACTTTTTTTTTTTTCTTTACTGAAACTCTACATATTAGAAACGACATCTTTATCTTTATATATGCATGGCTCCTCCAGTATATACTGCAAACCAAAACTCGAGGAAGGCGTTCAGTATTACGTCAAGATGAGGATATGTTCTAGTACAGAGCTCGCGCATTCCGTTGTTGTTGTGGCGAGAGTGCGACGTGCAAGGAAGTTGGCACGGGTCTCTGGTTAGCCTGTGAGTCAGTAGTGGGTCATGGTAATGGCGGTGAAAGTAAGGCAGCAACCGCAGGCTCCATGGTTGAGCCTGAAATTGTATTGAAGCAACTCATCCAAAATCATTATGAAGTCCCAGGAAAGGTTTCCTGTACGTTTGTGTAGAGGAAGCGTGCATGTCTATTCTTCGTTTTTTTCTGCCTTCTTTCTTTTTCTTTTTTTCTTTATTTCTTTTTTTTTCATCGAAAGCAAGATTACTGGTTGTATTGCTGTACTTAGGGTGAGCATTCTTACATTCAGACTGGAGCCGAAAACTAATCTATATTTATGATTTACATATTAAAGTTCGCATTCTTTCGGGGGAAGTTTTAAGTATTAATGGAAAGAAAGTTTGGTGTTGTGATATGTCCATCTATTAAAGGTTTATGTTATTGCAATAATTATTCATTTTCAGTCTCGCTTGATTAATATTTCACCGCCCCCTCCCTACTTCAAGCAGGAGCATTTTCCTCATATCTAAAAGACCCGTGCGTCGATACACGCTTACTCGTTCGTAGTGCGTAGTTCTTAAAGGTGACAGCGACAAGGACGGGCAAAGTGTAGACAGCTGTGAGACGAAGGGATGTTTTGCGCCTGTCGGGTAATAACAGGGATGTGCATGGGATCTAGGGTGGAGAGGAATGCGTGAACAATATCATTCCTCACTACCTGTCCATGCCCGTTCGCCCGGGAATAGTTCCTCGTGTATGATAGGGTCTCCAATTCTCGCATGGGTTTTATCTAGATTTTAGATTGCTTAGTTGCCATTCCCATGGCTTGGAAAGTAAACAAATAGTGCTTATATGTTATCTCTCTATATATCATGCAAGATAGACTGACACCTGTGTTACTGAAGAATATCTCGGTTTAGGTTTTGCCATAAAATTCATTGAACGCTTGGAAATAACTGCCGTTGATATTTTACCAAATATCATTTGATATGTAATAATTTCTTCCCTAACTTTTTTCATCTTAATATATTTTGTATTTTCTTCTCGGTGAATACACACTATGGTTATTGTAAGCGAATTTTAGATTCCACAATGGCTTATTCATCTCGCCTTGATACCAGAACTTTGCTGTCATATTTCCCTCGACTCCAATCACTTGTCGGCACTCAGCATTTATCCTGCTTTCGGGTTTAGAATGGGGCTTTATGTTGTAAATCTGCCTTCCATATGGAATGTGCCAAGCTCTACCTGCCTCTCACCTTTCAATGCGTTATTACTTCCCCTGTCCCTTTCTTTCACTGGACTTTCCACAAATGCCTTCCAAACAAAATGCTTTGCTCGTGCCCTCGCTTCGAGACCCCTTTATGGAGCAATTAGGTACACAACGTATGATTGGTGTTTCTGAGCAGACGAGGATTCGTACAGTTAACGCTGACTAGGAAGTGTAACAAGAATTCAAAATGCGCCACGAATGTTCTTACTTGGCAACACCGTAACACCCCCACCCCCCACCCCACCCACCTCTCTCTCTCTCTCTCTCTGTTTCTCTCATATATATATATATATATATATATATACACACACACATATACATACATACATACATATATATGTATATGTATATATATACATATATGTGTGTATATATATATATTTATATATATATTTATATATATATATACATATATGTATATATATATTTATATATACATATATTTATTTATTTATATATATACATATATGTGTATATATATTTATATATATACATGTATAGATATATTTATATATATATAGATATAGATATAGATAGATAGATATATTGATTTATTCCATTTTTCTTTCCTCCATCCCTTCTCTATCTCTTTCTTTTTCGTCGCTTTTTCTGTTGATCCTTATATCTATGACGACAGTTTACACATGTGTTTGTCACGATTTAATAATGTTATCACACGTTATCTTGAGATAAGCGTCCCGATTTTATCATTTCGTCATTTTCAAGGTCATCACGTTTTCAATAATATTGAAGATTTCCATAAGGTTCACGAATGTATATTTACCATATGCCATGATTAACAAAGATATATATGTAAACTTCGTGGAAAGTGATGTGTGTGGTGACAGGGTAGGTGTAGAGGGAACCTCGTGTCGGACCACTTTCGCCCATTAATTTGTGTACGTCTTTCTGTGCTTGAATACTCTTACATTTTCGTTGCTTTTCATTTAATAAACATTTAGAATATGAAGTTTATATTAAAATGCGAACGCGAGTAACTTAAATATGTTTTGTTTTTTTCTTTGTCGATTATCGAATAAATTACCTCTGCAGAACACTTGCGTGATTGTATTAAGATGCGTCTAAGTTGCGGTCACATGTTTCAGTTCGCAGAGTTTCCACCATCGGGTGCAGTTTGTTGCGCGTACCACGAGCGGGTGGTCTCTCGGCGCGTCAGCACAGCGGAAGAATCAGCTGTCTTCGCTCCGTTTTCTAAACAATCATGGCGACCAGGCGTGTTCGGGTGGCTATAGCGGTGCATCTTTGAACTTCGTTGATGGGTGTACAGGGTTTAGAATTCAGAAGAAGGCTACATAATCGCTCCAGGTTAGCAAGGAGGAAGAGAAGACTGTTTCCATAATTTAATGCAAGAATTACGCTTGGAGGAACATGAAGGATTTCACGATTTCCTTCGAATAATTAGTTCTTCATGAATTGCAACAAATGGTGACGCCCCTCGACTGCAGGGTGGACACGGAAGTTCCTTCACTTTCTCCAAAAGGGAAATGGTTTTCCTCCTGTCCCACGGCATATTCTCTATAGCAGCCCGCAAAACTTCTCAAATATGGTACCTTCTTGTAAACAATGATGGCGTAACGACCACATCAAAACAAAATCAATACGCATAACAAAAGAAGTAAAATATAGAAAGATAATTTATAGCATCAGTAACTTCAGGTACATATTTTTTCAAATGATTTCGTACAATTAAACGTTACACATATGATGCCTAATGATATAAAAAATCTATAGTCTTTCAAACATTCATTTCCATTTGTAGCTTCCGACCGATACTCTCCGTGACCGATCTGCCCACTGAAACGGAGCGAATTTGCTCACGGAAAGTGCGCATGATGCCACTGCTGACAACATTTTGTAAGAAATGTGCTCGTGCGACCGCACCTTTATTTCTCTGGATGTTCTCATCTAGCTAAATACAGCCTCAAGCCAAGTTCTTTTTGTGAATGTTCTTTTTTGGCTAAATATTGTATCATGTCAAGTTCTTGCAGACGTAGATTTAGATTTATTTAGAAATACGAAAACAAACCAAAAGCACATCATCATTTACATCATTGTTAAACCGTCCCACGTAAAGTTATCCTATATTTTCAAGTTTCCCCTTCGCAAGTAACGATGATACGTATTCTTTCTAGCGTAGTGAATGTAACGGAACACCCATAAACGAAGTGATGCCAGAACTGACTAGTTATTATAGTAGACATTACGGTCCCGTTCCTGTGATATGACCGTCAAGGTTGATCTTATTTGAGTTATCTGTCCCAGTTCTATTTACTTTGTCATATTTAGATAATGATGCTATTTTACATATTTATTAAAATTACCACTTGACACCCCGGGAGCTTGGGAGCGGCCAGACAGAGACGCGGACTTTCCTGGATGTCGTGCGGGTCTGTTTTATGTTTTTGTCGTCGCATGTCAGCAAAGAATACCCGAAACGTTAGACTGTATTTAATCATTACCTAAGCATCATATATGGCGATTGGAAGAAGGATACTTTGTGGGGTTTGAGACACGAAATGCGAACTTATATTTAAATATGTACTAAATTTTATGTCTTCACAAGTGTATACCGACACGGAATACCACGGGCACTGTGTTCAGTGATAATCATAGTTTAGCTGGATAAGAAAATCGCACCAAAATGTCTGGTTATCCTAAAGGTTTCTATATTTCTAACTTAAAAAAACGTACACTGCATTTAATGGTTTGTAAAGTGTAGTTTGTGCGTGTATGGAGGGCAGTTGATAGAAGCGCGGGCCCAGCGTGTGCAGAATTCAGTCGCTCCGTGCAATTAATTCCACTCGCATTCTCAGAATGCGTCGGGGGCGTGACACATTGGCTATTTTTTCGCCTGTGAGGTGACGACCTCTTTGTTGGTATCAGTGCGATGAAAGTATGAATGGTCGCACACTTTGGCACGAATTACTGAACTGTAGTAGCAGTTCTTCAATTGTAGTGCGATCACCCCTGTGGGGTACTGGGATGATCGCTGAGGGTGTGCCGGAAAAACATTGATGGCAGAACTAGTATTTGTTTTATTAGAATGTCCAACAAATCGTTAGTCGACATTATTTTATCATCTTAATTCATACATAGATGGTTCCGTAAACGTATAGTCGGGTAAGGCCAACCCTACATTACCTGTTTTCCCCATTCCTAGAAGTCTTGGCAGAAAAGGTTTTTTATTCCTGTTCCAATTTTCGGCCGAAATTTCAGGGAATGTGGTAAAGAGGGGAGGCCAGGTAAGCTTGCTGATTGGCTGCTTGTGGAATCATCCATGTAAACAAAATGGATCAATCAGTGTGCAGTGCATGGCCACAGGTAGCCCTAACGTCAACGTGTTCAGTCTCGACACTTTAGCGGGGTTTATTACTCCTCAGCTTTGAAATTAACCGATCTCCGAGCGCGTTCAGTCAGCCCGCAGTCGATATTTTCGCTCATTTAGTATCGCCTGATACGTAGCCTACACAAAATTTCTCAATCAAGGGACGAAAGAGAGATAACACTCGAAACTTTGCTGATGCAAGGAAAGACGTGACATTGTTCCGTTTTTTTCGGTTAGTGACACGCATATGATGGACTAGTTACATTAATGTTAGGTTGTTAGTTTGATGTGATGAAATGTGATTTTCTATATGACTACGTAAAATAGTAACCTATCTTGCACCCAGTGCTGACGTATGGTGAAATATTATTGTATCAAAAAGAGGGGTCGGTCATACCCTGGTGCGGGGGCTTTAAAGGTTTTGAAAACGCAAACCGAAGCGCAAATTTTATTGCACAGTGCGCGCGCTGAGGAAGCTCATTTCCACTGTCTACTGTACTTGTATACACACACGTGCAGTGCATTTGCGGAATTTTGCTATGTATGGTATTCCTTGAAGGAACAGTGCCATTAGCATTTATCCATAAAAGACATCCCAGTGGGATGTGGCCGTGGCGCATTCTGAATTGGCACTGAATTGACTATCACCATTATATTAGTTTTCCCGCTCCTTTTTTCTCCCTTCCCTTTCTTTCTCAGAACCTGCATTACCGTGCCCGCATTGTCGTTGCGCGTTACAAGCCTCTGATAACAAGCCATACCTTACCTTCGTTATTTTGGATGATGTGTTCATTTGAATGAGGACACAAAAATCAGCTGTAATTTGTACTTACGGCAACGGCAGGGAATCTGCTGATCTCAAGAAGAGACTCAGCCATCGTGATCGAAACAAAAAGGCTAATGGCGAGCGTATTCTCATTACAGGGAACATTTTTAGCTAATCTGCCGAAGAGAGTCTTCTGGATTTGATCATTTTTTGGTTTTAAGATTTCCTATAGGCCTGGCTTACTTCTTTTCTTGTCAGTCAAAAACTGTACGGTCTCCTGAGAAACATCCAATATTTTCTCTACATTGGTGGGCTTCAACCTAGTTTTATACTTTCATACAATTAATTTCGTTTATTCGAGTAAACCAAATGCACCGACACATTATGAGTAAGATTTCAAAGGATTACCAAGGATTGGCTTTGATACTGAAATAGATAGTGAAGAACTGTCATTTTAGAAGCATAGGCACCAAGTATTCAACACTTCAAATAGTTTGGATGGATATTTTTGCAGCATGAGCCCACGGTGGCAATGATTCTATTAATATGAGTAATACTTCCAACAGCATTTACAAATGTTTTGATGTGAAGAATCACTTAAATGTATCTCAATTTATGTTATTAGTCAATCATCTGAACTTTTACCGCGGTTAATGTATAGACTTTTTAGGGGCGCCCAAACGGTAGTCTTAAATTTTTATTTGTGTTCATTGGTTGTGTACATTTTAAAGACAAGTTTTTTGGGGAGTGCCCAAAAAGGGGAAACTCCTCTGAACACATATCTTCTATACGCACAGCTCTACAGGTATTACTGATGAAGTAGTAAATATGCTTAAAACTTTACAGATTTTTGTCACGTCCATATGTTTTCGCGAATATTTATAATGAATATGAACGTAGAATGATATTTGGTTGTTTATATGATAAGGTCACAGTGGCAAGAAAAGCAAAATCAATTCAATTACCACAAAAGATACGTGATTCACGTAGGTTGGTTAGATTGTATCTATTCCTGCTGCCACGTTGTACCCACGTGGGCTGGCTTAAGCCACGCCGCCGAGCGTGTTCGACGCTCTGGGCTCGTGGTGTACTGACAGCTTATTGGTGGGAGTCGACCCAAAGTCGACCCAGCCTAACAGTTTTAATTCCAGGTCACCCGAAACCCAAGCTGGGTCAGACCTGCCTGCGAACATAGCAAGCTCTCGCATTGAACTGGCGTGTCTTCGTTACCCAATCAGCCTCGTCCCCAGGGTGGACCTGGCCTCCCGGGCCACCTTTCCCACAAGAAGTCTCGATTTCTTTAGTCACTTTCACCTTCTCATCCTTATAGCAACAAAGAGTTTTATAGGCATACTGTGTAGTTTATTTCCCTAAACGGCGTGCGTATAGATAAGTACACCAACGTTCTCCTAGTAGCCTAGGAGAACGTTCTTGGGCGGATTAACCGTTTTGTCGGGCCAGCAGAAGCCCAGTAATAGGCTGCTCCTCTGGCCTCCCACACTATTTACTTCCCTCAAACCACTGTCTTAGTTTTGAAAGCGATTTTTTTTGTACTTGCTCTCAGTTCACATAATCGTTTCGCAGTAACTCAATTCTCTCTGTGTCTATCTCTCTCTCTCTCTCTATATATATATATATATATAGATAGATATAGATAGATAGATAGATAGATATAGATATATAGACATAGATATGAATATATTTTTTTATTGTTTGTGTCCGATACATCCATGTAAGTATGTATCATTCAAATGCTTTATAGTCTTAATTTTTTATTCATATATAAAGAAGGATAATACATTTAACCATTGCTGACATGTTCTCTTTGTCGTTCTATAAGTTGTTTTTAGATGTGACAGGGAATCTATCAGTTGTAACAATTAGGGCAACGTAAGTGAAGTCCGTATTTTGAAATGTGATCCTTAAAATTTTGCTGATGCGCACATTATTTTTGTTTTGAAGGACACAGATCAGTGGGTGATGAACGCTTAACAGTCACGGAATCAGAGAAGCCTTGTACTATTCATGTCTCAATATTTCGTATTGAAAAAAATATATATTCTTCCTCCTTTTAGGAAAATTCTACGTGCTCACAGTAGATACTTCCTTTTGTAATCATAAGCAGTTTGCGTCTGCTTGCGTTCTCATATAAAAGGTAATAAAGTTCTGTAGAGTTGCAGACTTATAGATGGGTTAGCAATCCCCGTTACGATGCCTCAACTATGTAGATTTTTTCCAGCTTAGATTAGAATCAGTTCGGAATCCAGACGCCGATAGAGCCCTTTATAAAGGATCCCATTTTGTGGGGGAGGGGGATGTAATGTCTGCCCTTCAATCTTCCATTCTCAAAACTTTTCCTTTTTTCATTCTTTGACATCCATGTGTTTATTTGTAGTCAAAAGTTCCACAAAGAATTTAAGGCGAAAACTGCTATAGATTCCTGCCTTTGTACAGGA
The DNA here is from genome assembly GCA_017312705.2 of Penaeus japonicus. Taxonomy (NCBI): domain Eukaryota; kingdom Metazoa; phylum Arthropoda; class Malacostraca; order Decapoda; family Penaeidae; genus Penaeus; species Penaeus japonicus. Next base: position 197,775 of record BOPN01001804.1, on the reverse strand, counting down.
AATTTTAGAACGAAGGAAATGGAAGTGGTCTATTCTTACTCGGGAAGACAGTGGTTGGACTTGCCAAGTCCACCTTTTCCATCTCGATCTTGTATTCATATTAGATCTTTAAAATCACACACTTTCGTAAAGTAGAAAACACGTTTCTTTTCATGTTATCCGAAAAGAGGGAAAGGAAAAAAATACATAGAATAGAATATAACAATCTTTATATTTTGAACAGCGAGAGGGAGAGGGAGGGAGAGAGAAACAGGACTAAATAGTACAAAATCTTTACATGGCAACAAGTTCTTTTCATTAGAGATTTTATTGGTTTGATTTTTTCTATGATGATACGTTCACTGTCATCAATTGCAAAGGCCTTGGTTACCAGCAATAAGACATGGTAGGAATGGAACAAAAGACTCACAGACAGACAGATTCGTCTTGAAGATCAGTTTCGATGAGGTTGTATTCCTCAACACTGGTTTCAACATAATCATTGTCATCCATATATAGATTGTTGTGTAGTCCAAGAGCTTGTTTGCCTTCCTGTATATACGACGACGTGTTGAAGTTTCCTTATTAGCTTCTGTAGAAGTACATAATAGGACATGTTATTTGGAGATCTTTAGAGTCGCAAGACAATGATATCAGTTGATAAAAAGGATTGGATATTCAATTTTGATGTCAGAATGTTATGAGAGGACTTTGGAAAAGATAATAATCGCAAAATCGATATCCGAGTTTGTTTTGCTGAATTACTGATTTTTACTTTCAAGTTTTTGTGATTGTACTATTGGGTAAGAAAAACAAATCAGTGGGATAACAAACACACGGTTAAAATAAGTTGGTGGTGGGATAGCAAAAAACACCGCAGGGAGTAGGGTCAAACAATTTTTTTTTCTTAATCGCCAGCTAGATATACAGCAGGAAAATAACCCTTGTGTCCAATAAGCATTGCGTTGAAAGAGCAACTCGAGGAAAAATGAATCCCAGGCTTTACAAACCACAGGAATTTTTTTAGGGTAAAAAAAAACGTTTGTGAAAGTCATTGAAGATCTTTGGCGCCCATATTTCAGTAACTTTAAATTACAGCACGTTATACATGCGTGCATCCATACACAATAATACTAACAACATAGCAAGTAGTTCTGAAAGACCCCCCCCCCCTTAAAAGCTCTCATGAGCTTTGCGAATCTAAAGATAGGAACATATTTTTAGTATGTATTTATTAACAGTAATTTTATTGATGCTCTTGTCTTTAGTTGTTACGCATTCTCAGTGTTTCAAAATTATGATATGAATACATACATTAACACTACCATACGCACACACACACACACACATATATATATATATGTGTGTGTGTGTGTGTGTGTGTGTGTGTGTGTGTGTGTATGTATGTATGTACGTTTTTTTTTCTCTCTCTTTACGCACCTCTCAGGAATATCCTCGCTGTCGACTGCCCTTGGAAACTCTTTTTTCGATTTTTGTGGACTAGATATCAAGATTTTTAATCATTTTATTTTTGGATATTGGAGAACTCAACTTGTTTTTTTTATACTTGATAATTTTTTTTATAGGAAAAAACATCTATACACTTATCAGTGATAAGTAAGGAGTTTTAGATGCAATCAAGTTTGGAAGTTCATCTAGCAAATCGGAAACGTGTATTGTTTTAGTTACATATGTCAGTTTCACAAGAAGCGCAGGGGAAATTACATCACCAACGAAATGTTTAGTTTCGAGAAGTAACCCTCGAAAAGCTTTCGTTCTAAATTTGATTTCTTATTGCTAATGGAATGTTTTTATTATTATTATTATTAATATTATTATTATTATTATTCCCAGACATAAAAATGTATTTCAAAATATAAAAAGCTCGTTTAATGGAAAAGTATATCATCTCCATGAATATAGTGACTAGTTTTCTACATGTCAATGGTAGCCAACCAGGAGAGGTGGGGGGGGGGGGGGGCGTGGCTGGTATCACACGAAGATTAATGTACTTAGAGTATTCGGGTCTATTCTGCTGATGGTATTTTTCTATAAGACTATTATTCCTTATTTGTTAGAGTGGTTGGTAATTACATGAAATATACTGAATAGTCGAGGTGGATGTTTTGCATTTCTCTGTAACCCCATCTAATTTGAAGATAACATGCACACTACATATATTTACTTACTTATTTATTTATTATATGCATAACCAAGAGATCAGACTTATGAAAAGAAGTCATGGATGAATGCACTTCGTACATCTGAATGGGAGTTCCATAGTGCAAATGACTTTTTGAAATAGAAAAAGGGAACTTGTGTATGTGTATGGTCGCCCGTGAGAAGATAATGACTCCTCTTCAAATCTTGGGACAATCCATACGATAATGATGAACCTGTTGCTTATGATAGCTATTTTTTGTAAAATTGTGTTAATTTTGTGACGAGATAAGTAATACATACACACACACACATATACATATACATATACACAACTTACACGTACATGTATGCATTTAGGATACATACTTTTCAAAACAGACTTGGGGGAATACTTACGTTAAGCTTTATGTACACACGCGCGTGCAACATGCAATTTTTCTCTTGATCAATTTACTCATTTATATTTTCTCTTCGTTGCAGGTTGGTATCCCTGATGATTGCTTCACGACGCGCTCGCCGTTGCGTGTCCCTTTGTCAGAAGATCTAAGTAATAAAGAGCAGCGGGGCGTTGGAGGTGGACCCCGCGCGGCCACCTGCCCGTCGTCGTCGCCCCTCGCACCACACCACAACACATCAAAGTAAGCCGGGCTACTTCCGTTTCATTGACGTAGTTGGTGGCATCTTGCCTTCTGTAGTTGTAGACGCTCAGCCATTTCCCGAGAGCACCCTAAGGTACTCGCAGTGCACGTGATCAGTATCATAGTGCAGATTTTCTCTCTCTAGTAATGCCTGTGCTAAAGAAAAACCGGAATACCTGCGACATTCTACCTTGGCGAATGAAAGAAATGATAGAATAGCATGACGTTGGGCATCCTAGCTCTGGCCTTGTCCTCTGGTCTTCCTTACCATAGGGCTGTCTGTAGTTGTGGCCTGCGCGCTGAAGATCAGGCTGAAGAAGAAAGAAGAGGATGTAGGCTAATTAAGTCGTCCTCGGCATCATGGCTACCGTTTTACATCGATTGAACGCTCTTGTTATCTTATCGACATGATGATACATAGAGATACAGCTTTGATATCTGATATCGGAATATATGATAGTACAAGTGAAAATGTTATTGAAAGGGAACTATCTCTGTTATTAAGCCCCCCCCCCCTCCCTTTTCTCTCTCTCTCCCTTTCTCTTTCCTGTTCTCAGTCACACAAATTTATATGTATGTTAGCTAATTCTGAACTTTCTTGTGGCATTGACGAAGCCCTAACTGGCTAGTCTTGAGAGCAACGAAACCGTGGACAGTGGCCAGAGTACTCTATGTCTAGGATTTCAAGCTCTATGTTATAGGTTTTTATAGTCTAAAAAATCCTCTTCCTGTTCCAAGATTGCAATGGAATTTCGATACAAACATGCTTGTATGCTAATGCCGTTTTACATACAAGAGGCTTTATCTCCGACATGCATGTCCTCTTGCCCGGCGTGTGTTGGCCACTTTCTCTCTGGAGACAGGCTATGGTTCGGGGAATAAGGAGAAAGGTAACATTATGAAGGGGAATGATGGTTGGCGAGAGTGCTTTTGGTTTAAGTCATCATGGCCAGCCTTAAAGCTGTTGTGCCGCGGGACTCGCGTAGTGGTGATAGCGGAGGCGGGAGCGGCGAGGGGATGGCCTTCCCACACCGCCTCTGTAGCCGCTTTTATTCCTCCTGTGTCGCCCTCTGCCTCTGCCCTGCCCCTTCCGCTCCTACTGCAGATACGCCTTCAGTCATTTCAGAGAGGGAGTGAGCGAGTCTCAGTGGCAGAAGGAAGGGAAGGGAGAGAAGAGAAGAAAAGAAAAGAATGCGAGGAAAAAGAAGGGGAATGGGACTGGGGGCGAGATGATGAAAAAGAGAGCGAGTAAGAGAGGTGAAGGGGGATAACAAAAGGATGGAGGAGGGAGGAGTAAAACGTGATGGAAGGAGAGGGGAAAGAGAAACTGTAAGAAGGGGAGGAAGGGAGAAGAGAGATTAGAAAAGAGGTAAACGGTAGACAGAAAGGGAAAGACTCGCTTTCCCTCCCTCTCCCTCCCTCTCCCTCCCTCTCTCTCTCTCTCTCTCTCTCTCTCTCTCTCTCTCTCTCTCTCTCTCTCTCTCTCTCTCTCTCTCTCTCTCTCTCTCTCTCTCTCTCTCTCTCTCTCTCTCTCTCTCCCTCCCTCCCTCCCTCCCTCCCTCCCACTCTCTCTCCCTCTCTCTCTCTCTCTCTCTCTCTCTCTCTCTCTCTCTCTCTCTCTCTCTCTCTCTCTCTCTCTCTCTCTCTCTCCCTCCCTCCTCCCACCTCCCTCCCTCCCTCCCTCCCTCTCTCACACCCTCCCTCTCTCTCTCTCTCTCTCTCTCTCTCTCTCTCTCTCTCTCTCTCTCTCTCTCTCTCTCTCTCTCTCTCTCTCTCCCTCCCTCCCTCCCTCCCTCTCCCCTCTCTCCCTCTCTCTCCCTCTCTCACTCTCTCCTCTCTCTCTCTCTCTCTCTCTCTCTCTCTCTCTCTCTCTCTCTCTCTCTCTCTCCCCTCACCCTCTCTCTCTCTCTCTCTCTCTTTCCTTCTCTCTCTCTCTCTCTCTCTCTCTCTCTCTCTCTCTCTCTCTCTCTCTCTCTCTCTCTCTCTCTCTCTCTCTCTCTCTCTCTCTCTCTCTCTCTCTCTCTCTCTTTCTTTCTGTCCCTCTGACCCTCCCTTTATCTATATTCTTCCTGCTATTCTGCTTATTTGTACCTCGGAAGTACTCTCCTTAGCTGATCAAAAAATCCGCTCCACTCCTAGGTAGTCCCTCCAAAGCAGCGGTCGGCAACCTGCGGCTCTTTCAGGAGACTTTTGTGGCTCTTGCTGCGGCTCCTGTCTCCTACTTACAGATTGACTAAGTTACCGTAAAAATAACACGAAGATACTGGCCTAGATAGCCATAGAACCATAGTGTAGCTAACCAGGTCTCTGCTAGGTCCTCCGCTTGGAATATAATGGGGTATATTACTATTGTTGTTATTATTTGTATTAAAATGTATCTTTAATTTGACGAGGAAGATTTAATATTTCGTATTTCCACTCAGGAATTACACTGCGGCTCCAGACGCGCTACTTTTCTAGCTCATCACACATTCAGGGTTTCCGACCTCTGCCCTAAGGCAAGGCGGATTACCATCTAACTACTCCTAAACACAAGTCCCCATACGTAAGAATTCTTGTACAGGCGTCTTGTTGTCATCGGTGTTACGGTGTCATATTCTTTGCTTTTGTTCTTCCAAGGGAACGTTGCTAAATAGAGAGGCAGGGCATGTGTCCTATTCGCTTCACGACAAACACACTCGTGAGCCTGCTACACACAGCCCGAGGTTCGTGGGTCTTGCCTGGAAGGGAACGGGTGGGTCCCCTCCCGCGCCCTGCTGGTCGTTTGTGAGGGTCGGGGATGGGAAGGGGGAACTTGCCTTGGGGCGACTTTCACTTTTGTTTACAGAAACGGTCCGAGTAATGCTACAAGAGAATGGGTCACAAGATGCCATATCGTTATGGAGAATTCTAGAAGTGGATTTGTCTCCTAGCGTGAAACGAGGATCCTTGCCGACATTCAACTTTTTTATTATGATGATAGATGGTATATATCTTTGGGAAAATTCACGTGGAAAGTTAAAACTTGATTTCTAGTTAGGCCAAATGTATCCCGTATTAGCCTTTGAGCCACGAAGATTTTTTTCTGTTGTTTACCACTTGTTCGTTTTCTAAACGCGCCTGAAATATCAAAACCTGGTCAGCTGAGATTATCCCCGCCGATCTTCTGGTGATTTGCAGCATTAGGAAGGTCATATTTTTAGATTAAGAGCTTCATGCAGCTGGTGTAAGGGTTCAACAGTAGCAATTTTCGTTTTCATCATTTTTAGTAGTTTATAGCAAGTTCTTGTGCGTATGATCTCGCGATGAATGATCTGAGATGTAGTGGAATTCGAATACCGCTGAGCACTTCCGGTCCGTTGAAAATATGCAAGTTTGCTTTACTGGGTTTAAATTTAGAGTTTAGGAAAATCTGAACAGCTTTCTTGAAATTTGATCATTGAATTATAAGTGTGAAATAGTAAAATAGGAGGGAGCATTGGGGCGGAGTAGATTTTTATCTACTATATCTACTGCCGCATAAAACTCGATTATGTTCATGGTGTGGCAATATGAAGGTTTGTGAGTAAACACTGCCTCATTTCGGCTGGTTATCGTGTGTGCACCATGGAGAAGGGATACGTTAAGGCAGCGGGACAGGAGAGGCTCCACAGTAACACGTAAATGTTTAAGGAGATAGGTGTCAGGGGAAGGGCGAGTGAGAAATCTATTACTCTCGCTTCCGCACTGAGCTTTAACTCCTTAAGGTGACTCATCGCAACACTGCGCACTCCTAATACGGCCGTGCCTGAAACGATGCCACCACGTTAGTTTACGCGGCATACCGAGGGGGATGGGCGTCGTGCCTTTAGATGGGTATTGATAGGAACTTCTAAAGTAACAAGAAGTGTTCCCTCATGATGTTTTGAAGCAGATGACATGGGAGGGATATGGGTCAGGGTTTGTGTGTTCTGGGAAGGTGGCAGTCGCTTGTGCAGAGTTGAGCTGGTATGTGGCACTTTACCAAGGAATTTGCCCCTGCCCAATCGTTCAAATAACAACATTGTGGCAGGATGTATTACAACAATCTCTCTCTCTCTCTTTCTCTATCTTTCTCTTTCTCTTTCTTTCTTTCTTTCTCTCTCTTTCTTTCTTTCTCTTTCTTTCTCTCTCTCTTTCCTTCTCTCTCTCTCTCTCTCTCTCTCTCTCTCCTCTCTCTCTCTCTCTCTCTCTCTCTCTCTCTCTCTCTCTCTCTCTCTCTCTCTCTCTCTCTCTCTCTCTCTCTCTCTCTCTCTCTCTCTCTCTCTCTCTCTCTCTCTCTCTCTCTCTCTCTCTCTCCTTTTCTCTCTCTCTCTCTCTCTCTCTCTCTCTCTCTCTCTCTCTCTCTCTCTCTCTCTCTCTCTCTCTCTCTCTCTCTCTCTCTCTCTCTCTCTCTCTCTCTCTCTCTCTCTCTCTCTCTCTCTCTCTCTCTCTCTCTCTCTCTCTTCCTCTGTCTGTCTGTCTGTCTGTCTGTCTGTCTGTCTATGCACATCTGTTTGTCTATATCTCTCTCTAATCCCATCTTCATCTCTTGTATGTGAGTGTTTGCGCGTGCATGTGTAATTGATGTATAACATACATACACGTGTGTGTGTGTGGGGGGGGGGGGGCAGTGTCTCGATTTATATATTTATAAATGTGTGTGTGTGTTCGTTCGTGTGATCGTTTATTATCTACACAACCAACAGAAACACTTGCATATGCACAAACATACTCTGGTTTCTCTCTCTCTCTCTCTCTCTCTCTCTCTCTCTCTCTCTCTCTATATATATATATATATATATATATATATATATATATATATATATATATACATATACATATACATATACATATACATATACATGTACATGCATGCACATATACACACACACACACACACACACACACACACACACACACACACACACACACACACACACACACACACACACACACACACACACACACATACACACACAAACATACACACAAATGTGTACATATGTACACATTCACACATATTCACACAAATACACATGTAGACACACACAACCACACGCGCGCGCGCATATCTAAGTATACACGTTTGTGTGCCCTTAATGTATAAAGAGACTAAATAAAACTAGACACTGGGATAACGGTTAGAAAAGCTTGACATCTCATTGATTGTGTTGCAACCTGCCGCAGGCGCTGCTGCAGCTTTCACTCGG
>BOPN01001804.1:162306-182306 GCA_017312705.2 Penaeus japonicus | reverse complement strand
CAGATCTAATGGGAGTGAAAATGAATACGTCTCAATCGCTTATTTATGTAATGTCTGAGAATTCGTGCGGAATGCTGAATACTCCGTAACATTTGAAAAAAAAATATATATATATATATATATATATATATATATATATATATATCTATCTATATGTGTGTGTGTGTGTGTGTGTGTGTGTGTGTGTGTGTGTGTGTGTGACGTATCTCAAGATATTCATCGATAGAGAGGGAGACCGAGATAGAAGGTCCCGTGCATGCATTTCTGGCAATTACTGCACCACAACCAAGCATTCCGAGCAGAAAAATAAGGAAGAGTAAGTGTGATGATGGATACGCAAGGCAAGCAGTGACGGCTAGGAAGGGAGTGTGGGATAATGACTTGGTCGGTTTTTCCCCTGGGAAAATCCAGCCGAGACCCCGTTCACTTTGTGTCTGCAGACCCGCTCGCCTTGCACCTCAGCCCAGTTCAGAGACAATTGTCATTCACACCTTGAAAGCAAGGAAGGGTGCACGTACGGCCAAAACTTGTCCGAATGTAGATTTGAACTACATTTCTGTCATTTGCGATTCTGCCCCGTCTTGGGCATTGGCACTTGCGGAACATAATGTAATGACAAAAGCGAATGGTGTTGAAGTTCTCTCTTAGTTTGGACTGAGTTGTGATGGAAGTATATAAGCAAAGAAAATATTGATTTTATCGCAAAAATACGTTGACAAATATAATAGTACCGCAGTGTGTGTGTGTGTGTGTGTGTGTGTGTGTGTGTGTGTGTGTGTTCGTGCGTGCGTGTGTGTTATAAATTATATGCATATGTATAAATATAATTACAGATATGATTATCTATATATTTTTCCATCCCCCTTTATATTTCTGTATCTGTAAAAATGGAATTCTGAAACCATATTCTAGGGTAACTGAAATAAAAGAACATTAGAAATCCTTTGCGGCAATATACTAATAGCCTGACCAATAGGCAAGTGGTTGGAAAGAATATGCAATAAAAACAGACTAGAGAAGGGCTGCCAGATATTGACATTTCCTACTAAGACGGACAGTTGTCAGAAAGTCTTGGGCACGTTTCCTTCTCTGTCTTACCTCTAGTTAAGGGGCCTGCGAATCAAGTTGCGCCTTATTTCTTGTGCGTTTACTTCCGAAACTTCAGACGGTAGTTTTCTGTTCATTGAAATGTATGATCATTCTGATGAGCAAGACCACAAAGTAGAAGAGATTGGAGCCAGGACAGGTCTTATTTCTCGCGCAACCCATTTATGCCAAATGAACTAAACGTGCTACACGTGTAGTTCACATGTTGATTGTTCTCAGTTTCTTAGTAGAAGGAAGGAAAAGGAGAAAAAGAAAAGGAAATGAAATAGACTGGCTAGCATAGTAACTGAACACGACCTCCATGTTGTTAGTGAATTATGTTGACAGATCATAGATGCAATGCCATGACGCCGCATCCAGCCGTCGTCTTTGGGATGAGGATTCATGTTAAATCTCGTGATGAAGATGCAATACTTACATAACGAACTGTATGAATACGAAATCAACTCGCTGGTCGTCTCGCAGCAGAAAATAACATGAAAATGCCAGAGTTCAAACACGATACTGTCGGGATATTTATGCATTAAGCGCGAGAAAATCACGTCTGCGATAAATGCACAAATGGTTATGAAATTAATCAGGCGACCTTGTGCAAAGGTATAAAAAATATTTACTTTTGCTCAAATAGCCACCATTCCGAGCCTGTCCCGGTATTAAATTGCCCGTACGTTATCAATTGCCAAAGCAAGGGTGAGCGGTTAAATGTCATTTGGTTTTGGTCTGCCGTCTGAGGCCCAGGGCACTTTGATGTGACGTCATAGAATAATTTTAAAGTCTTCACACAGCTGTGTAGACCTTGACGTCAAAGCGATGGGCGGAGCCATCGCGTCACTACTCACTCTCTCTTTTCCACATCCTCACTCCCCTCCCTACCCTCACCCCACCACACCCCATCCCTCTTGCCTTCTCACTCGCTTTCTATTTGTCTTCTCTCGTTTGGTCCTGAATATTCCTCCTTTTTTGCAGCCATTCACGCTCGTGTGTTTCTATCACCACTGATGTATGGAGGAGGAATCCCATGTAATTGATTTGAATTCCTTTCAAGAAAGAAAGCATCTTTGAATAAAGATAGGATTTTTACATTTATTCAATGAAAATGAAGAAAATTACTATTTGGTTATTATTATAATACAAATGTTAGGAATAGAAGTATCTGATTATATCAAGGACTATCGGCAGAGCCGTAAATGCACGTTGCACCGCCATGATTTTGTTTCTATGAAGTTACTTTTTGTTCGGGGGGAAGGGGGGGGTTAATAGTTGTTAATGTCCTTGCATTCTTTAGCCATATTAAGAACAAGAATCCGTTTTAATAAATCTTTTCACTCAGTGGTTTATAACTACTTGTTGTCTTTACGATGCATGAAAATCATCTGATACCATTTTTACTTGTCTCCATAGCTACATTGTACAAGTCTAATTTAATCGCACTTTGGGTGTCCCAGCATGTACAGATTGTGTCGCAGTGAAGACCGGCTTTAATTGTTTTAGATCGACTCCAAATGCAATTATTTTGGTTTTAATGTGTTGATTCTTCCCTCTATACACTCCAGCTTAGTCGCTTTAGAGCTGCTTCCGCCGATGATGAACGCGGTATTTCCGGCGTCGCCCGTGTCCTGTCCGCTCTTGGGAGCGCACTTGTGAGGCTGCCGGACTCACCTAATGCTCGGAGCGGGCCAATTGATACACACACACACACACATACACACACACACACACACACACACACACACACACACACACATATACATGTACATATAGATATATATAAATACATATATTCATATGTACATATATATATATATATATATATATATATATATACAGATATATATATATATATACACATATACATATACAGATATACATATACACATATACAGATATATATATATATATATATATATATATATATATATATATATATATATATATATATATATATATATATATTGTTTGATGTATCACTTGATTTTTTTCTTGCACAATGTAATGTAAGAAGCTATCTAATAATACATATAAATGATCGTGAGCTCAAGAGCTCAGGTATCCTTCAACAATTCAGAAGACTTATGTAACTCAGCTATTCCTTGTGGCCGGGCCATATCTGTGCAAGTGGGGTCGACAGACGTTCGGTCATGGTCACATACAATGTTCACGAAGGACTGGTTGGGGGGGGGGTGACATGTGTCACACACACACTCACTCACTCACTCACTCACTCACAGATTACATTTGTGAATGGAACAAAATCGCCAAGCACAGTCACGTGTCGCGCACGGGTCAACTGGCCGCAGCCTAACCTCCTATCTCATTATGCAAGCCACGGAATGTTTACTCCTGAGTCGACTGTTACTGCTACAAAATTTTGACAAATGAGGATGATAATCGCCTAGTGTCACAGGTCAGAGCTTGTCACTTCTCACGCAGAAATTTGCGCTATTAAGCAGAGCGAAGTAGGCATTCCCTGCTCTCCCTCCTGCCCAGCACATCGCATTGCTCAGTCAGTGTGCATTCTACCTTTCTTCATATGCTAGGGTTGCAGCGTCACTCGCCAACTAGTCTTGCTCCTCTGATATATGCGCCACTGCCACTGGTTCCTTCAACAATGGCAATCGTGGAGCGGTTGCCCGAGTAAATCCACTTCACTCGATGGCCATCCCCCGGTGCCCTCTGCTCATGTCCGTCCCGCTGGTGAGCCTCCTGCTTCGTCGGTTCCCGGGTGAACTGACCACCTTAGGCCGCTCCATGAGTGACCCTTCCGATGTCGGCTGCTCCTCTAGTTTGAATGACCACCGCTCCGGACGTGATTTCCCTCTGGCGCAGAAGGGCACACCCGAGAGATCCCACTGCCCTCTATGGCAGTGGTTCTCAACCTAGGGGTCGCGAGATGCTTTTGGGGGGTCGCGAGATGATGTTAAAAAAAAAAAATAGTATTATGGTCGACTTTTGTTTTAAGGCTGTCAAAATAATTCTGCTCATAAATTTCAAACAAATAATAAACTGAATGTTTAAATTTCAGTAAGAGAGATCTCACACACACACACACACACACACACACACACACTGTGTGTGTGTGTGTGTGTGTGTGTGTGTGTGTGTGTGTGTGTGTGTGTGTGTGTGTGTGTGTCAGAAGCACTTCGGGGGAAGGCGGGGGTCACGAGTCTCTACCAATATTGTCTGGGGGGTCGCGGGCCAAAAAGGTTGAGAACCACTGCTCTATGGCACCCTTTGCATTTGCTTTCTGCTGGCAGCGTTCGTTCATTTTCCGCGCCTCACACTTTTGCCGATGCTTCCGTTCTTCTAGCCCAGTGTTCTTCAAACTTTTTATAGCGCGACCCAGTTAATTTTCATGTCCTCGCGCCCCTATTGGACATTATTGCCCACTAATCAGTAGGTATTACACTTTCCTTTATCCGCTACGAAAGCTATCTGTTTTTGGGTTACCTACCCTATCTACAAATGCATTTTTAACGTGCGTTCCTTATATATTTTTCTTACTGTCCTTCTTTAATGAGACACAGTGACCCACTGACCACTAGGTCCTAACCCGTACCTTGAAGAATCCTGTTCTAGCCGACGTTGCTCAAGCACCAGCTGGCACTCCTGCTCTTGCAGCTGCTTTAGCCACTCTTCTTGTTGCTTGCCACAGCTCTCACTCCTTCCACCAATTTCCTTACAGGTTATAGATGTCTTGTGTAGCGACACAACTTTTAATGCGCTCGGAGTTGGATAGATGACATGCTTTCCAAAGATGCTTGCTTATTGGTTGGTGGATGCACTGCCAGGTATATTGGGAATTTTGTAGGAAAACAATCTGAACCCTCTTTTCCTACTAACACACAAAACACGAAGAACACTTAAAAAAACTCATTTTTGTATAATCGAAGAAAAAATAGATGAAAAGACTTTCGGACAGCACTTATGTAATCAATTGAAGGAATTGAGGCTTTTTACATTTGAAGGGAACAGTTAATGCATGTATTTTTTTCTTATCATTTTCCTCACCGCAGCCACGTGCTAGGCCCCAGGGGGTAAGCAGCAAGTTTGAATGGACGGACCTTAAATGATGACGTAAAGCAGCTCAACGTGTTGCAGACAAACGTGAGCGTCTCTCCCAGCTGTTGGAAAACGTGTGCGTTGCTACAAAAGACGCCTTATGTTCACGATGTTTTTATTGGGTGCAGTAAATGCCGAGGCAGTGACTTCAGTCATGTGTAGCGGAATGTCTATAGGGTTTCGTTTTCGTTTCAATCACATTATTTTCTCAGTCAGAAGACAAGAGCTAATTGAATAGCAATTTAATTGTTGTGTACACGCTAGTCAGTATTTTGTCGTCAAACACTAGTAAATTTATTGAGGTTCGATAAATCCCCTTTCGGGTAGATTGACACAAGTGACATGTTATGGGTGTTTTTAATATTCACCGCACTGAAAAATCTTACGTTAAGAGATCTGTTAAAAACTGGATTTTGTACAACATCTTTTCATTAGTAGAGGAAAAATGTTCTGATAAAATCTTTTTGTCAGAAAATTGTAGGGGGGAAATTGGCCGGTCGTCCCCGCCGCTGGAGCTTTGTGTTCATAGAGGATGTTGGCTTTTGAAATCCACGGAATTTTGTATCCGATTCCGAGCGCGCCTTGAGGGAAAACACCCGCGGTCATCGCCGGTACGAATCCCGCGTTAACCGCCCGTGCAGCCACCCGTGTAAAGTGAAAGTGTCCCTCTTTAGAAACAGATTCGTCCGGAAGTTTTTATTAATGACGTCGCGTCGGCATATGATTCTTTCTAACGTTTCATTCTTCGCGAGATCTTCGCCAGAATTGTCCTGTCTTAAGAACGGGGTCTGTATTTAGCCTGATACTGACCCGGTGGCAAAACGGGAAACCAATGCAGGTGTCAAAGCGCCAACAGAGACTGTATGACGGCAATAGAATTGATACCACACTATATGTAACGTATTATTTACCGATGTGTAACCAGATACGTCTAGCTATTTATATAAATATATATATATATATGTGTGTGTGTGTGTGTGTGTGTGTGTGTGTGTGTGTGTGTGTGCGTACATACATATATGCATTTATGCACACATGGACGTGAATAAGACTGAAGTGGAATGGGAGGGCGAGGCGAGAGAGCGTAAAGAGCCATAGGCGCGAGGGAGGGAGGAGGAGAAAGCCAGAGAGGGAGCACAAAAACGTCGCACGGGACCTTTAATGACCATGCTTTTTCATGGCCATCCGTATCTAACTGGGAATTTAAAAATATTGTTTCTGATATTTATTTTTATATAAGTAACGTTTATTTTTAGGTTTAGAATATTTCGTTTTGTTATGTAAACGACGTTTTAGTTTATTGGTAGTGTGCATATGTGAACTCCCAGTCAAAGAACTCGAATATTGGCGTGTTGTGTACCTACTGATTGAATTGTATCACTTTTAACACTAATTAATTTTTACAACTTTATTAGTAACATTTGTGAAAGTAGAGAATGTCGGTCGAACCAAATCATGGATGATTCACTCAGTAACTATATCAGTCATCTGATAATTGCACACGATGTACAAAGTGGTTTGATTGAAGTTAGCTGAGGTTAACCTCAGTAAACCTAGACTACCCAGGTAAATGAATTTGGTAATATATGCAGTACCTGAGATTTCAAGTCTTACTCTCGCTCCTTTAGTTCCATTGCCCAGAAATAATGAATTGTCAGATAAATCATATATATGTTCATCATTTTTAGTATTATACATTTGTACAGTATAAACTCTTTCTCTGTGTGTGTGTGTTGTGTGCCTAGGTATATAGCTATATGTATGTATTTATACATATACAAAACGATTATTCGGATCATTATAATCCAGTAAACTGTGAATTAAGTATAGTTAAAGTGTATTGCTGGACAAATGATGTATGTTTTTCCTCTTGTGTACTTTCTTGTTCTTTACTTGAAGTTTGTTATATTCACAAAAGTTTGGCTTGTTTATTCAGTCTATGTATATTTTTTAATTGCTTTAAGTCTTGCCATGTTACGAGGAGGGCACCCTACGCCGGCGGTAGTGTTCGTAAGTCCCGTTTTTTTTTTCTTCTTTCTTTCCTTCTCTCTTCCTTTCTTTTGTATGATACTAGTTGACATGAATTGAGTCATTTGTACCTTATGGATTAGTAAACTGTATAAGGCAGTCTTATCTGTAACGAGATCTGAAGAGATAAAGGCTATCATGTATTATAATGTTAAACTGATACATTATCTTCTGTGGACACAACTATCGTAACTGCGTGCCAACAATATTATTTCCTTTGAAGAGTAACAAAACATCAACCAATTTAGGAGTATAGCGGGGGCAGTGTGGTAGTCTGATGTGTAGAACAACCCGTCAGACCTGTTCTGATGAATATACGCTGGTTTAGTGTCACCTTCGTTGTTTCCTGACAACGCTTTCCGCCACGGCGCGCCTCCTCACCCGTCTAGTCGCAACTCGACCGCACACCTTTTCCCCTTTTCTTCTGACCTTCGACCTGAGTATCCTCCTCATTTATTTATTTTGTTGATGTATTGCTACTGTGCACTTCATTTTGGTTTATCCCGTCGCAAAGGTCAAAGGTTTTTTTCTGGTGCTTTTTGCAATGCAGCAGCTTTCCTCCTTTCACCATTGGGCCTCCTACTCTCTGATCCCTCCCCGTCCCTTCTCACTATCCACTCCCCTTTCCTGTATCAGAGCTCTTTCTAACAGAAGTCGGCGGAAAGTATGGGTGTGGATAAAGGATTTTCAAAATGCAAGTTTATTAACTGACGTATTTTGTAGCTGCTACTGAAATATTAATGGTGCATCTTGCATTGTGAAATTATTCACTCATTCAAACCTTTCCTCAACATTTCCATTACTTGAGACACATTCTTCATTTCTATCACCTTCGCAGTTTCTTTGGCTGGTTTTCCCGACTTATCTCATTTTATGTAACAATATTTATCTTGTTTAAAGGTAAGCGAAGAAAACAATATGTTTGGGAACGAATTACATCATTCGCATTTGGATCAAACATACAGTAGGTCTTACATCTCTTTCTGTAAACATTATTTCAACAGGTTCCTTGGAGTTCACTTGGATTACAGATTGCAAGAATTATGATAACGAATCTCTCAATTACAAAGAAATATAAATCGATTTAGTACCCTGGAAGCACAAGATTCTGATCCTCACGACGTCTTCCAAATTATAAATATTATGCGCCGTTCGTATGGTTGGAATGCATAGTTAATTCACGTGGTTGAGTGGAAGCAGAGCTTGTAAGAAAACTCATACCTCTAGCACTTCTCTGGTGTTGTGTCTGTGAATACACTGTTTTTTCAGTATCTCTTATTAATATTGGAATTGGAATATCGTCTCCCTATCTCCTCGCTCTCTCCTCTCCTTTTCCTTTCCTCCTTTCGCCTCTCCCGCTCTCTTCCTCAGTTTGATCATAACCATGAGTACATGCATTCGTATGTGATTGAAGGTAAATAGATAAAGTGCAGGAGAGAGAGAGAGAGAAGAGAAGAGAAGGCGGCAGCGGCCATGGACCTGCGGAAGTAGGTCAGGGCCTTCCTAGTCACTAGCTCTGGCTGACATACACCACCGTCATTGCGCGGTACCGGGGAGGGGAGGAGGGGGGACGGACCGGGGCCAAACGAACTTAGGCAGATTGTGGGTCTTCGGAAAATTTTAGGGGACGATGTATGGATATACGTATTAGTAATCGGAAATCAGGATGATTCCCTGATCATAGTTTTATATACTCAGTGTAGTGAAGGATGTGCAGCTTTCATTCACTTTCTCTGTCTAGAAAGTCGGAAGGGTTATCAGCACGATAACATGCCAGCCGTATTTTTGTGTCATTAGTATACTTCATTGAGGACACCAAATGATAGAGAAAATGTCTGCAGCTGCCAGTGTATATTTGTATGTTTGATTATTAATCATCCTTTGTGTGGGTAAATGTTTCTTGAATGGCGATGTGTACCTGGTGTAAGTGAACAACACTGTATTCCTCATCAGTTTTTTTGTTCCGTGTCATGACTTGTTTCCTCGTCAATTCCATGTCAAACCAAGATAACCCTTCTTTCGAATAGACATATAATTTTTATTTTCCGGTCAGAAGGCGCTATCATAAACGATTTCGATGCTGTAGCACATGGTTGAAGCAACGTCTTGATTAATAAATGCGGTAAAACCGAATACACTTGTTGCACTGGGTCTTCATGGCTTGCTTGGTGTTGGCGAAGCGACTCAATCAATAGAACGACCCACTTCTCTGCCACGCTCCAAGCCAGAAGATATACTGGGTCTGGATTTGACACCGTGCATCACATCAAACGCGGCTCCACCATTGGTAGCCTGTCTCTCTTTTTATATTCGGTCACTGATATTTCACTCCATTCACATGCCTAGTAGCTTTTTGTGCTATCATCGGTGATACTATAGCTAATGTTATTATATGCATCATTATGTAATTATTTTGACGGAATTTTAAATACTAATGCTTATCGCCTGTTCTCTATGTTTTGAAATTGCAGTGTATATATTATATTATATATATATATATATATATATATATATTATCATTAATTAATTTACACTGCTATTGTTACAGTTAATGTTTGTATTGTAATTGTTATTTGTTGTTGATAATATATTATAGAGATTATTAGTGTTTTCGTTTTCTTCATTTCTTTTGCGTTTGCCATCATTACTTTTTGATGATGCTCTCGATGAATGTACTGGTGTTATTTCCATGTCTTACTATCATGCTACTGTCGATGTTTCTGCTGAATGGTTCCCGGTGCCAAAATTGCTGATGGTCCTGAACGCAAAATGGAAGTCTTTGTTCTCACTTAATTTTTGCGTTTGAAAAGGGCTTAGAGAAGTCATACATGTTTTTACTACCATTATTTGAATTAATTCCGCCGACCCGGCGATTCTCGGCCGCTAAATTGTCGAATAAACTTCAGCTCTTTCCAGCAGGGCTACGATAGTTCCGAAGAGTTTCAAGTAGTCCCCAGACCAGTTCAGGGGACTTACTTCTTCGACTTCTGCTATTACCACCAACGCTGCCTGTATTAACTGCTACCGCTGCTGTTGCAGCCATTAGTAATGATGATGATAATTATTATGATAATTACTAGCACCTGCTCCACAAGTGCTACCTGTATTACTTTTACAAGTGATATCTAACTCGCAAACTATTTTAACCTTTAATCCCAATTTGTTTCATCCACACCGCATATGCACACTGTATACCATGATGCCTGCAAGATTTTAACACCGAGTTCTTAGGCTAGCCTTTCGTTCAGCAAACTTGCTAGCGCCTACAGTTCGCCGCAAGTCAACTGCATGACTCGCGGCAAACGAATTCGAGCGAAGCAAGATGACAGAGATGTTTGTAAACAATGACTTCATTTTTTGCCTGATTTCTTGAAAATTTTGGCTTCCGTCTGGTACTTTTGTTTGTGTTGAGATCTGTTTACTTAGTAAATATTTGCAATTGAATGGATAGATAAAATAAATTCTTATATTTAAATACGTGGATGTCAATCGAGTTCAAGAATTGCGCGTAAACAAAACGACGAAAGCGACAACAACAACAGTTCCGTCGTGCGCGTAAGGCGGATTCACTCTCCTTTCGCAGCCGGAGTTTTGCTCTTTTGAGCTCCCATTTTCAGTGTTAGGTTATATTTTTTCTAGGACCCTTCCATTCTTGAGCACCGTATTTATAATGTAGATATTTTATGGACTGAGATCAGAATGACTGTGTCTATGTCATAAATGTGTGGGTACCTGTATTTTATGATGTAAAATATTTATCTGCGTTATTTACTTACGTGTGTGTATGTGTCTGCGTCTGTGTTTATATGATTATAATTTACATATTATATATATATGATTTTATTTGTATATATTTAACATTTTACATTTGATTTGTATATTTTACTACCTCTTTTTTAACTGAAAACCTAAAGTTAATCTGAAATTAATTCCAAGTAGAGTCGCAGTATCCGGTAACGTGTGTTTTGATTTCAAGATGAAAATAAACGTGCTAACGCGTTATGGCCTTAGGTAACAACACCACGACTAACAGAAATGGTAATTTCCGCACCCAGTTATCCGGAGAGGAAGTTGCAGTGAACGACTGTTATTGGGGCAGTCCCTCATTCGCCGTGGCGTTCCGCGTTACGTCGCCACATTTCCCATTATTATTTGTGGTCATTAGGCCCTCACACCTCAATTTTCTGCACTCATACCACTAATGTTTTTATTTTCACTTCTGTTGTCATGTTCTCGCCCATCCACGCCAAATTCCTTCGTATTTTGTCGTTCCATAATTGGCTCGGCTCATGCACAAGGACGCCGGGGGATTACGAGCCCTATTTCACGAAATTCAACTTAGATGGATAATTTCCTTATGACAGTTTCTGTAGATATGCAATATACTTGAAGTATATAACTTCCTTTGCGAAAACAAATATAAATAAAAAGGAGACTATATAAAAATTATATAATTACATACACACACGCAAACACACACACACACACACACACACACACACACACACACACACACACACACACACACACACACACGTGCAATTATGTATAATTGTTTGTGTTTGTGTGTAGGGTTATGTGTATGTAATTACCAGAGGCTTGAGTATAGTTAAAGGTATTTCTATTGTTCTGGATTGCATAGTTTAAGAGAAGGTAAAGTTAATGTTATTGGGAAAGTGAATTGAAAACTATAAAAAAGACATTTACAAATAATAAAACTTTAAAGTAAATTAATTGCTACCTAAGGGAGCCCACGCAATTGGAATTTTGAGTACATACAAAAAGGGAGAAAACGATAGAGATGAAGTTCAAATGGCAGCCATTGATATACCTTTTTTACACCCTTCACGCTGATAGCGATGTCCGTTGCTGGGGCGACCCGGCATTTTCATTACGATTCGTTCAGCTAAACGCAACATTATGCCAATTCACGGGTGCTACCGTAATACCAAGACAAGTTTCATTATTGAACAGTTAATTACAATGTCCCTTCCGTGTATGTGCCAAACATTGCCTCGGAAATCATACAATGTTTCGAGGATGTAGTCACGCCGGCAAATTTTATTATACAGCGATGAAATCGTTGTGTAATATACCGACTTTAGGCCTTTTGCGGACGATTGGCATTACTTTGAAAAAGTTTAAATATGGAACCGAAAATTTTCCTCGAAATCATGATTTTCGAAAATTTTGCGTTGCTTTCTTTTGGTGCTTATTGTCGGAAATAATCAGGGCTACAATTATCATACCAACATATCCGTCATACTAATGAGAGTATCGGATATAAGAGAGGCCATTTTTACAGTTACTCGCAATTATATGTTTGTATGTACACACACATACACACACACACACACACACACACACACACACACACACACACACACACACACACGCACACACACACGCATATACATACTTTTTTTGTATATGCGTGCCTGGATTTGTGTGCACACTCCATCCACATCTTAGGGGATGGATTTTCTTCCCAGGCGGCCACTTTGTTTACGTAGCGTCCCAATAAGTCCACTTCTCCTTGTCCCTGTTAGTGTGAATGCTCTCATTGATGGCGTCCGCTGTGGCCCAAAGCAGCCGCCTTTACGTCAATGAGTCCCTTGGGACTTGCTCTTCGTGCGACCCTCCGCATGCCGACAAAAGTCTCGTCGGAGGATCACCTCGCGCTCGATGTTTCCGCCTCGCACGGGGATCGAACGCACTCACACAATCTCTCTCTCTCTCTCTCTCTCTCTCTCTCTCTCTCTCTCTCTCTCTCTCTCTCTCTCTCTCTCTCTCTCTCTCTCTCTCTCTCTCTCTCTCTTACACAAACACTAACACAAACGCATCCAATGCATACACACGTGCGTGCGAAAAAGAAAGATATAAATGAGTGAATAAAAATATTCATAACGATGATGCCTCAGATTACACATACCCAGTGTTACGGAGGAGGTGACTGGCAAACGTGAAAGAACTGGAGGGCGCTCATTTTGTTGTTATTACGAGGAAATGCATTTTTCAGTTGCATCTTTGGGCTACATTCTTAAACCGGGTTAAGGGAATCGATTTCGCCCATCAGTGATTCACGCTTCACCACTCGTGCAGTTGCCGCGTGGTGTTGTGCAAGCTTCATGTGGTGTAGAGTTAGCCGTTGATAGATATTTATTTCCTGGGGGTCAAGATTAGGCTTCCCCTTCTTCCAAGTGCCAAGCTTCATCCACATATCCCATATATGTGTTTGTGATACATCCAGATTGCATATTATGTAATTTCACATGTATTTTGTGTGTGTGCGTGTGCGCGCGCGTATGTATGTTTGTATATATGCATACATACATACATACATACATACATACATACATACATATATCACTGAAAATGAAAGTAGTTAGCTTTTAGCGTAATTCAGTAGAAAAATAAAAATAAAAAGTATCTATGGAGCAGGGTATACTCCGTGGCAAAAACAGCATGTTTTACAATCTCGAGAGACGTTTTTACTTTACCATCTTCTCGTGCGTGCTTCCTCCCCGAGACGCTGCGCTTGTCCTCATGTGCACACTATGTCGATTTGGTTTAGAAGCGGTGACCGTTTGTTCTGTTAGAGCCTTCATTTAGTTGTTGCTATCATGGCTTGTCTGAGAATTGGGAGTTGCGCCAGTGGTTTAGAATGTTTGTCGCGTGCGTTCGTGCTCACGTAGTTTAGGCATAGTTGAAAGGGGCCGTCGTTGTGGCTGCAAAAAGACAAATTATCTACGAAAGTCACAATATTACAGGTTTTTGTTG
This sequence comes from Penaeus japonicus, assembly GCA_017312705.2. Lineage (NCBI taxonomy): Eukaryota > Metazoa > Arthropoda > Malacostraca > Decapoda > Penaeidae > Penaeus > Penaeus japonicus. The sequence continues at coordinate 168,332 of BOPN01001804.1, read as the reverse complement.
TTAGTTTGGGTAGGAGGCGACTTTGGTAGGGCTATACCATATTGGGTAAAGGTTCATAATAAAGGTGTAAGCCATGCATAACACTAGCAAGGCAATTGCTAAGTAATAAGAAATGAATCTATCTGATCGTAGCCTTGTCCTGAAATGGTGACTTGCGGTTGTCTTCCGAGAATATGTATACAGCCACGGATCATTATCATAACAGCACTGGTGATCACTCATTAGATAGCGTTTTTTGCGTCGAGAGGGCAATACACCTTTTCAACCATTCATTGCCTTCTGGAGACGGAGGAAAGGTTGTGTAGCACTTGAAATGATACCTGTATATATTTCTTATGAATCTGATTTACTCTAAAAGCAATGTTCAAATAAGAACTAGCTTTAGTATAGTATTTCTATTAAATATGTTGTGTGAGAGACAGCGTGAATTATTGAAAGAACATTAGGAATAGATATACAATGGATAATTTTGAGACAGTGGATGGGAGAGAGATACAAACAGCGAAAATAAGGAGACTAATGCAAAGAGATAGAAAGTAAGGGGTAGGGGTGGAATAGACAGGATTAAGTAGGTGATGAAGAGAGAGAGAAATTAATCAATTATGAATTGGAGAGGGAGAGGGAGAGGGGGGAGGGTCATGCAACGCAACAGGAGCCGAGAACAAGACCTCACTCAAGGCGACCACCACTCAACCCGCGTCCGTGGCCTCCCGGTTACCATGGAGACGTATCCACACCAAGTTTTACGCCCACCCAAACATTACTCTCTCTCTCTCTCTCTCCTTTCTCTCTCCCTCCCTCTCTCCCTCTCTCCCTCTCTCCTCTCTCCTCTCTCCCCCGCCCCCTCTCTCCCTCTCCCTCTCTCCCCCCCCTTCTCTCTCTCTCTCACCCTTCCTCTCCCTCCCTCTCTCCCTCTCTCCCTCTCTCCCTCTCTCTCCTTCACTACACCCCTCTTTCCCATTCTGTTCCTCTCTCAACTTCCCTCCCTCCTTCCTCCCCCCTGTCTCCCACTTCCATTCTCTTTCTTTCTTTCTTTCTATCTCCCCCTCCTGCTCTCCTCTTTCCCACGCTCACCCATTTTCTCCCCTCGCCTCTCACAACACAACTTTAGAGAACCCTTGCGTTAAAATAGAATACCCTTACCTCTTTTTACCATATTTTTTCGTTTTAACTCGGTATTTCCATCATTCCTTAGAACATATCCAGTCAAGTGTATTGTGCTGATGTTAGGCCGGAAGTTACGACAACCACCGGTCTGTGTGTCGCTTCCTATTTCGGAATTGCACTCGAGGCCCCTGTCCTCCTGCGCCCACCTGCGTCATCTACGAGCCGTTACAGGATCACCACTCCCGACATTTCAATGAATCCCATTTTCTTTCATGTCAGTATGCAATGGGGGGGGCTGACCAGATCATGCCAGCAACTTAAGTCCCCTTTGGTCATGTGTTCCTGTTCTTGAGTTTTTTTGAGCGTTTCTGAAAGTGGAGCTATGTTCTTGAGTATAAAAACTGTGGTTTAATTTTTGGTATTACTTGGTCAAACCCCTTTAGAAAACAAGTAGAAATTATATTAAGTAAGTTTTGTTGACGATTATATTTTTATTCGTTGCGATGAAGCTAATTATAGGTTAACGGAAGGGCCGAGTGCTTTGGGAGGCAGTCCTGGTGGTATGGTTGATTTTTGGGCTGTAGTGATGTCTGATGATGGCCGATGACATATCTCGCTATTGATTGGTGTGGAGCGTGAGGGAGATAAAGGGGCGGAGTGAAGAAATATGCTGCGTTATTTATACAGAAAATTGTATAAGTGGCTGTCATAAGATGTAATATAAACCTTGTCATTCTACAGAAACGTGACAGGACTTTGAGGACCTTGTATTTTTTCTTTTCGGCACCTGGAAGGACACCCGGATCCCGTGTTTTTTCTTCCGGCTGTTGTCGGCTTTTTTTTTTCAGCCAGTCAGCTTGTGACGAACGAATTAAACCCCAAGCACAAAGCGGCTCTTTTCAAGCGAGGCACTTTTCTGATGTTCTAACGAGGGTTCGCGCTATGTTATGTATATGTATATATCTTATGTTTACAAGTTGCTGGAAACTATTGCTTTTGTTGTAAGGTTTGAAACGAAAGATTTTATTCTTCTTGTTTTGAGGAGTCGGAACATGCACGCACACACACGCATACACACACACACGCGCGCGCGCACATATATATATATATATATATATGTATATATATATATATATTTTTTTTAGTATGTATATATATATATATATATATATATATATATATATATATATATATTTTTTTAGTATATATATATATATATATATATATATATATATATATATATATATATATATATATATATATGCATTTATACATACGCGCATCTAATACAAAATAAGTTATAACATGTTAAATTGCATATCTCGGTAACATGTACAACCAAATGTGGATCAGTATTTACAGGGCATTTGGGACAGTAGGGGATTATACTAAAGTATAGCCTGAAGTGATTCAGATGGCTTGTTTAAGAGTTTTCAAATATTGACTGTCAGATTTCAATTCGCTTTCAGTTATGGTATATTGAGACCGGCATGGCGAAGAGAAGATTAATTCTTCCATGATTTTTGCAACAAATGTTATTTTGTAGAATGAGGGGCGGGAAGGACACAGTCATTAGTGTGCTTGCTTAAATAATATATTTGTGTTTCACTTTGATCTCGGGGGCATTGAATGGATGTTGCTTCACTTTCTTGAAAGCACAGTTAATTAATGACCATTGGCATTTTCTTCTCCTTTTGGTTCGGATAAAAATGTTAGCACTTAGTGTTGGGCTATGTACTAAACTGACGACACGTTTATTTCCTTTGCAGTATGTCACGTGAACGCTCAGTCAAAGACCGGGAGCGGCAGAAGCAGCTGGCGCGGGAGATGCGGGAGTCGCAGGCGGCGTCCGCGGTGCCCATCCAGGACCGGGAGACGCAGCCCGTGGTGTTCGACGTGGTCCGGCGGTCTCCCAACACCAAAGTCATTAACAACGATGTGGAGCGTGTCTTGGGAAAGTATGATACCTTCACCAAGGTGGGTGGAAACAGAATCAATATGGTGGGCGTTGATCAGCAGCCGCCCACGCCCGCCCCAGCGCGGCAACCCATCCACGATCCCGACAACTATCCCTCGCCGCCGCCACAGCCTTCCGGGCCGGGATCAGGGTCGACCTCCAGCTCCTCCAAGTCACAACGATCCCTGCCGCCGCCGCCGCCGCAGTCCTCCCACAATGGCACGACGCGGCCGCCCAAAAGCCTCCCCTCCACCATAAAGCCCCCGCACCCGCCCTCGCATCACACGCACCTCAAGAATGGTGAGGTCAAGGGCAACCTGAAGAGTGGGCCGGGGCCGGGACCTGGGGAGGGTGGAGGCAGGGGCTCCGGAAGCTCAGCTATGCACAAGCCTAGTCTCCCACACCTCAAGGTCGGGGGCATGGATGGCATGCCAGTGGACGCCACAATCCAGCAAATCATGTCTGAGATGTCCATCAAGAACCCGGTCTCTGCCATCATCAAGACTCCCCACCACGACTCTAACTTCCTCTTCCCCATCACGCCCATCAAGGATCCCGTGACGGCCAAGGACGGCTCGAGCCTCAGCAGGTCACGTCGGGAGCCCGTCGAACTTCCACACAAACTGGGTAAGTGATCACGTTCGATTCCTTGGTTAGATGAGTAGGCGGCGTTGCAGGTAAAGCGAGCTGGCACTAGTTGACACTTCGCCCCATCCGCCTGAGTGGCATTGTCTCATTTGTCACCTTTCGGACTCGACCGTGGCGAAATTTAGGCTGTTGTTTGTTAGATTGGTAACCGAAACTTGTATAAATCATACGTAATATCCAGTCCAGAGGGAGGTTGTAAAATGTTTATTAGTCTTTTCAATAGAAAAGGAACTGGATGTGCAAAGAGGATCATGGTATTGAGGTACTTTTCTGAAAAGTAGGCCCTGGCGATTAGGAATTAGGGTCCCGCAATCTTCTCATCGCTAAGACCTTTCAAGGGCTGTGGCATACACCTATGATTACCAATCCATTAGCTATGAAGTGCAAGTCAGTCAATAGGTAGATGAAAAATGGATCCCGAATATTTCACAAATGTGTACCATATCCCTTCGTGCTTGATAATGGGTCATTAGCATCAACAGGTGTAGACAGTTGCTATTTGTAGAGTTGTTGACTCGCAAGGGATTACCACCAGGTGCCATGGATACCTATCTTTGTAGACGTCGCGTACTCTTAAAGGCGATAAAGGTCAGTTGTATCCCATGGATCTTATGTTACACTCTGTATTTACCTTCTTTGAAGAGGCGCATGAAGTCTGGTTGTGTTCTGTAGGACATTTTAGTAAAGAAGAGTCAAAAGAACGTATATTTGATCTGACAGTCAAGAAAGGTCTATTGCTCATCTGTAATAATATGTCTTTTTCAGTATGCTTAATATTGGTAAATGTTTTGCTAATTTTATAGATGGAAAACATATCAAAGCTTAGTTGTAGATGAGATACCGTTTTGTTCGTTACATTTATTACTTGGTAATTCGAGAGACCGTAATGAGGATTGAATTTGAAGGATAAACATTGTTTCTAGAGAAAATATTCTTGTTGGTAAAAAGAGAATCCGTACTGTTACAGTGATGCTAGAATGAGGCACTACATCACAAAATTTTCCTGGTATTGGCCTTCTTTGTTTGATTATACCCTGAATGCCAGATAAAATTTGTTAAAAGTCGTAATTAAGTCAAGTCTGACAACCGCTAAGCTTAGTTGTTCACGTGCGATTTCATATAAAATAAAGTATTTAATGTATGTATCTATAAATACTTTAATAGTTTACCAAATGTGAAAAAAACACGAGAAAACCTGTTGTTTGGCAACACGTAGCCATCATAAATAACAATGCCCCCTAATAACTTGCTAGCTCACACATTCAGAAGGGGGAAATCCCTTTTTCTAGCTGAGGACTTGTGTCGTAGTGGCTGTAGCAAGAACGGCTAAAAGTCACTTCCGCACACCTTGACAGAAAGCATCCTTGCACAAATCATACCAGACCTTAGATAATGCAACGGCTATCTTATTGCTGTTTATTCCACCCTGCCCCCATCAGTTAGAGGCGGACATATCAGTTTTGTATGCCTAAATCTCAGGTGATCATGAGTAAAAGAGATTATATCAGTAGATGCTTATCTTCAGCTAGGTAAATGGCATTTTCAGCTATTCAGATTCATTATTTCCTAGCCTGCAGATTGGCGTTGAATTGCTGAAACCAATGCGAAAGGGAACAAATGTTCAGAAAAATCAAATTATCGTAGCTGTAAACCAGTACCTAGTATGGATAACATAACTGGTGTGCTAGCGCGATAACTGTAACAGAGCCCGTAGAAAAAAACGAGTCACAATTCCTGCTTGGACCTTCCCAGCAGACCTATCTGCAGCAGAAGCGAATCATGGATGATGTTCTGAATCGAGTTGGATCCATTTCTCCAGCTCAGTTTCTTTGATCATTCTATGTGAATTGAACCCTAGATCTGCTATATTCTGTAAGGATTAGTAACAACTAGTAAACAGAATAAACAATATCCAGTCGACTAGAACAACGAGCCAAGTAAGAATAAAAAAATACGAGAGCATGAAGGACTTGGGAAGTCAGGTTGGGCCAGGACTTCATATACAAGTGCTAATCTGCTTCAGCTCATTAGATCTTTTTTATCAGGTCACCATTGCTGATGTTTACCTTGGTGTGTTTTTGCGCTCCAGTTTCCCAGGAATAAGTGAGAGGCCCAGTGTAGGTGGTCACTAGTCTGAACATACACACATATGCATATTATGCAGTGTGTTCAAGTACAAGCCTTGGCTGACAGGACTTGACTGACTGACAGATACAACCTCAAGTAAATGAAAAGAAGCCATAGTGACGTAAATAGGAATGAGTTTCGAAATCTGCTCATGTAACTTTCAGAAATCAGTTTAATCTATCCAGTT
>BOPN01001804.1:149806-154806 GCA_017312705.2 Penaeus japonicus | reverse complement strand
ACCTTGGACTCTCTGAGGATAGTGAGGAGGATGAGGTAAGAGGGCAAACTGCAGACATCTGGTATCTTCAGTCATTTGTACATTATTTTACAGAACCATTACTGCATTGATCTTTTCAAACATTTCTATTGCTTAGTAGATGTGCATCTGCTGATTTTCTTCCAGATGAATTTATGATTTAAGATATTTATAAGTGCCTTGCTGCTTTACTGCCTACATTGATTCATTTTAATTGAAAATTGAATTTCATCTTTTAGAGCTTTATTATTTAGAGAAAACATTCTCCAAAAGGCTCTTACCTTAGCACATTCACTTGCTTAAAGGAACGGGAGAGACCCATAACAGATGTAAGACTACCGGCTGTTACACATGGAGGGATACAGGCAGGCCAAGTGCAGTCTTCAGTGATCTCATCCAGTAACTCAAAGCCACCACTCTCACCAATTTCACCAAAGACATCAGAGGAGTCATCCACTTCGGATGAATCAAGTGATGATTCAGATGTGTCTTCCAACAATACATCTGATGAAGAACGCCCAGACTCCCCATCTGCTTCTCCAAAGGTGTGCTGCTCTTGACAAGCTTGGTTTACCTTTTGACAATTAAAATAAACAACTTTTTCAAATGTAATATTTGTTAAGATACAGAGTTGGTAGAAAATCTGTATATTGTTCATTGATACTTAAATTATTTGCTTGTCTGGCAGTTATCACATGGAAAGTATTTACATCCATATTGCATATATGAGATTTTAAAATTAATTAATCAGTTTGGGAAGCAATAATGTTTAGATTTATTTAGTGTTTGTAAACTTAGATTTAAAGTCTGATTACTTTTAAGGTAAATGATATATTATGTAATGTTTGGGAATATATACAATGATTATTAACCTTTTGTTGGTGAAGTACCTATAGGAATTGTAACTGTGATGTGTAAGTTATTAAAGAAGCAGGTACTAATACATATACTTTTATTTCAGCCTCAAGAAGATAAATCTCCTAACACGTGGAAACTTCGGAATTTTATTCCACAGAGGAAACCAAGCTCTCCAATTTCCCATGGGGTATGTAAATAAGAATTCCATTTAGTTATTTATTGTATTATATTTGTTGTTTTTAGTGCCCTTGTAGTCATCCTTTACTAGTATGTATGTTTTTTTTTTATCATTGATTATTTTTATACTTTAAGGAATTGTGTATGATGGGGACATAGTAAAAAGTATTCTCTTCGTTTGCCACTAACATATTTATACTCTCTAAAGACTGCAGCACCTGGACCCACATCTGGCCAGCAGCCTGAAGATGTCCGTTCGTTGCCTGTCCCACCTACTGCTCCTCCAACGAAAGGGAAACGCTATACGAATAAGGCTGCTGCTCCTTCAAGTTCCTCCCACCGTGAATCTCGCTCGGCCACAGAGCTGAGAGTACAGTCTAAGCCTGAAAATAATGGCCACTACTCAGACAGCTCTGGCGAGGGTGAGAGTCACCATCGCCCTACTCCCCGTGCCACTGCATTAACGCAGATTTCAAAGTCCAAAGCCGGGATGTCTAGGATGAGGGTGTCAAGTGGACCACAACTTAGCTCGGATAGTGAAGATGAGCAGGAGTCCTTTTCGTCTTGGAAAGTTGGGTCAACTCAGTCCTTGAATGGTTCAAATATCTCTGGAAAGAGTGTGTCAAAAATTCCGGAAAAGCCTGCCAAATCCATTGTTCCCCCTATATCTCGCGAGACAGGTAGAAGAAACTCAAAGAAGAACCCTGACGTAAAGAAGGATAATCAGGTTGGTGCCAAATCTGACAGTGTAAAATCAAAACGTACCAGCAAATCACAAATACAAACTGACAGTGATGACAGCATTATAGATGTAGTGACTACTACCCCTGAAAAGGTTCAGTCTAGAGGTACTCCAACTTCACATCGTACTCCATCAAGAACACCCAAAGATTTCCCAAAGGTTATTCCCAGTCCTGTGAAGTCAGTCCAGGCTAGCCCTCATGTGTCTCCCATGACTTCAGTCAGTGTATCTAGTAAAAATAGTGCAAAGAGATCCAGTAGTGCAAGACTCAGTGAATCCCAGAGCTCCGAATCCTTAGTGAGTAAAAGTGATGATGAAATTCAGCCTCATGCTGGCCGTAGTCAGAGTAGTTCTCAAAAGCTTGACCAAACTAGGGACAAAGGGGGAGTAGTGAACCGAACATTTAGCACGTTATCCAAAAAAGAAAAGATGGGGAGGGAAAAAGACCCTTCAGATAGTAGAAAAACAAAAAATTGTGATACAAGGAAAGGTAGTGGTGGTAATAAAGACGGAATTGAGAGAAGTAAAACGGAGAGAAGCAGAACAGCGAGTGAGCCCAGCCCAGCAGATAACAGAAGTGAGGGGAGGCCAGGTGCCTCTCCCATAGTTAGTAATAAGATTTGTGAGTCTCCTATAGTTAGTGCAGAACCAGAAGTGCCCATACCCCTAATACAGTATGAAAATGGTGTAGCAAGACTCACTTGTACAATACCCCTTAGCTTTATTGATAAAGTGCCCAAACACAGTGAAAACAGTGCATCAGGTATATCCAAGACTGATATTAAGCAGGAAGTAGACACAAAAGATATACTTGATAATAGAACTAGAGAAGGAAAAGGTAAAAGAAAAACATGTGATCCTAATACTAAAGCATCATGTAATGAAGATAAGTCAAAATCTAAAATTTTAACGTCCATATTTAAATACAAAACTGAGCAAGAGAAAGTGAAAAAGGAAATAAAAACTGAACCAGTCAATAGTGATGAAGAAGATTCTGAGAAAGTTGACATCAAGATTTCTCACAAAGTCAAAGAGTGAGTAATTATTCTTTTATCAACATTATTAGTGTTACTATTATCATCATTTTTATCATGACTGTCATCATTATCATTGTTGTTATTTTCTACAGCATACATAACTTTAAAAAAGATATCAGAAACTATTATTCCATTTATTTGTTTATTCATATCTTCATTAGTAATTGTAGTTCATTGATTTTTTGCTTGTATTATCATTATCATCGTTATTGTATCTTAGTAGTTGTTGATTATTGGAAGATTTTATATAATGTAGAAGAGGGTTTGTATTTTTTGTTTGAGAGTCTCAGCTAGGTAGATAGATAGACATTCATTAGATAGACATTCATACGTGTTATGCTTTATATAATTTGTATTACGCAGCTTTTAGTGTTTTTTTACATACACACACATGCACACATATACGTACATGTACACACATGTGGTCTTGCATGCGTGTATGTTAGATGTTGGGAAAGAATTGGTTTGCTGCTTAGTCTAGTTATTCATTACATACGTCATTTTCACTGAGTGCTTCATAGGACATGTAGTGACAGTGCCTTTGAAAGAGAAATTGTTAGGCTTATGCATTCGAGAACCCTGGTATTGCGACCGTGCAAAGCCGGAACGACCCCGGCGTGAATGGGTTAATATTCCAATTTGTGAATTTGAATGGATTTTATATAGCCTTGCTTATTACTGTATGATCTGTTTTATTCTTCTTACTTAATATCTGTTCTTATCCAAATTGAGGAGCATTCAGCTCATATTAGCAACTCTCTCCATGTATATTATGTAATACAGTTGGCCGTTTGTATGTGAGAGGGAGAGAGGAGAGAGTGAGCAAGTGAGTGAGCTTGCTATGTTTTCTTGCAAAAATGATAAATTCATTTTGCTAATACTTTGTGCCAATTTCCATGGCTTGACCACTTCTCTTCATCTATTTCTACTATATGAAGCAACAGTTCAACTGTTAAGAGTTTCATGTTTTTATTTCTATCAGTAATGCTGTTAATGTTGTTGACAATGCTGCAGTTGACTAAAATTATAGTATATGATCCTTATTAGCTCATTATTTTCTTGATATTTTCTTTATACTCAGTGTGATAGAAATATTGTTTTTTATGGGAGGACAAAAAGCAATTTTATTTTTTCATATGTTTGTTCTGTCACAAATGAATAAGAAACATATAACCAACTACAAAGAAGATAACATGAAGAGGTAGGAAACCTGTGCTTTTGACAGTGAGTGCCACAGTTAGAGGCATCCATGTTGGCACAGGAACACATTTTAGACACTGGGTATGGATCGAGTCACCTTCCTTTTTTCTTTCTACCTGCACATCTTCCATCAGCGGTACTTTACAGCAAAAGGTCGTCAACTTACTGTGTGCCATCACTCTATAAAGATAGTTCTTGCTAGAGACTGTGGATAGGTGCCATTCAAGGCTCTCTCTCCTGCTGGTGCTAGGAGAAAGTGGTGTCATCTAGGTTTTGGACGCTAAGTTAGTTTAATATTATGGTAATGGTTATGGTCATGTACGTCATGACGCCCGTCATCAGGCCAAAGTTCCTACGTCATGTATGTCATGGCACCCGTCCGCAATGGGTTAATGTTGGTTTCTGTTCTTCTTTATATTTTAATTGTTTTTAATATTTTTATTATTGATAATGATAGCATTATTATGATTGTTGCTACTTTTTTGTGCATTACTTTTTTCAATTATCATTACTGCCACCACTGTTAACCCATTAGCAGTGGATGGCATGATTTGCTGCAAAGGCAGAGTCGGTCATAGACGTGGATGGCACCGTGCCAGACATGTAAAACAGCCATCCTACTGCACAAACATTTTTTTAATACCGCGACCAATGGGTTAATACTACCAATATCACGTCATGATTATTATTACTGCTTTTTAGGACTTATCACTCTTAGATTTTGAGATAATTCTCATTAATATTACACAAGAGAGCCAGAAAATAAGGCTAAATTTAGCTTTTGAAAAAAACTTACAGATTTATGAAAGCATTTTGAATCTGCATATTTTTTATGCATTTTCAGTGTAATATCCTTGGACACTCAGGTACTTCAAATATTGTGTAACAAGTTTTTGGATTCCTATTTCCTATATAGCTGCATCCGGCTCAATTGGAAATACAAGCCACTCGCTCTCTGGACCCAAAAT
>BOPN01001804.1:132306-144806 GCA_017312705.2 Penaeus japonicus | reverse complement strand
TTCTCTCTCTCTCTCTCTCTCTCTCTCTCTCTCTCTCTCTCTCTCTCTCTCTCTCTCTCTCTCTCTCTCTCTCTCTCTCTCTCTCTCTCTCTCTCTCTCTCTCTCTCTCTCTCTCTCTCTCTCTCTCTCTCTCTCTCTCTCTCTCTCTCTCTCTCTCTCTCTCTCTCTTATCCTCTCTCTCTCTCCCTCTCCCTCTCCCTCTCCCTCTCCCTTTCCCTCTCCCTTTCCCTCTCCCTCCTGCCTCTTTATTCTCTACTCTCCAAAAGATGCATTGACATGCCTCACTAAAGGTTGTGGTTCCCAAAGTTATCAGAAAAATTTAGTTGGGATTAATTTTCACAGAATACAATAACTAGCTGTAAGGTATGGGTATGGGTGTATGTGTACATGTATGTGAATTTGTTTATTTCTTCTTCAAATTATTCTTTGTCTCCCATTTCTCTTCTTTATTCTTGACTTGACTTATCAAGTGTCTGTTGTCAATAATATCTTTGAAATTTCAGGAAAAGGGTGAAGTAAATGGTGCAGCAGCAAACACAGATTTATCCAGTTATCAGCCTAGACCCACATCAGAACATGAATCCAGTGTCAGCAATGCACTATATAGGTCAGCTAATGACCAAACAGGGACAACTCAGGCAGGGACATTGGATTCCTCAACATCTGTATCTCATTTAGATAGCAGTGCATCTATGGTACCACCTGTTACTAATAGGCTGTCAGGTTCAACCACAGTAGTTGGATCTGGGGCTGTTCACCCTACTCTTGGTACTGGTCGGCCAGCTGTAGACCCGTAAGCACTCCAAGATTTGCAATTTAGTTTTAGTGAAGGTTGGCTTTGTTATATAAAATGGATGATAGTATCTAAGAATAAGAAAAAGAAAATGCATTCATGTGAGTTTATAATAATTTTTAATTTTCCATTACAGAGCTGTAGGGCATGGGAGCTATGCTAATCCTCATGAGAGACATTATGGGTCTTACTTTGAAAGATTACCAGAAGTTAATAGGTAAGAGTTTTGATGGTATAGGTAAGCAAGAGTAAATTATTAACCTCCAAAGGATGTGTATACTGAATTTAGTCATGCTCAAGAGAAGATATATGCAGCTTGTACTAGTATTTCAATGGAAGTCAGAAAATTATCGTAATGTTTTCAAGTTGCATAATGTAGATTTTGACCAATAGATTCCAAAAATACAACACATTTTTTGTACAGATTGAAATACAGTAGCTAGACATCGATTGTTATTATGCTTCAGATCATAAGGCAATCACTTGAATTTATCATTAATACTCTTATTGTATTTTCTTCCAATTCCAAATATAGATATATATATTTTTTTTTAATTCTAGGGATTACACATGCTACCTGAACAAAGCAAAGGAGCTGAAGCACATTGCCGATGGGGAGGCTGACCGTTCTATGCAGGCCATGAAGTACCTAGAGGCTGCCCTCTATTTCATACTGAGTGGCAGGGCAATGGAAAATGATCATGACACCTCTGCACCACTCACAATGTACAAGGACACACTGAATTTTATCAAGTAAGTTATTTCCACATCTTAAAAAAGCATAAGATGGTATTATAATTTGACTTTTTGTGAAATTCTATGACAGGCATAAAAAACAAATCAATTTCCTAATTTAGACATTCTACAACAGGGATTATTAGAATTATGTTATAATGAGAAATTTATTTCCTTCTAGGTGGGTGTCATCTGTATTTAGAAGAGAAAACCAAGAAGGAACCATTAATTTAAAATTAGCTGTTATTAGGTGAGTACCATATCATGTTCCAGGATATTAGCTAGAGTTTTCATTCTTCATTTTTCAATATTGCATTATAGACAATTGATATATTGATATAAAGGCCCACTTTATTAGCTAGATATGGGTTTTTGAAAGATAGTATTTTTATCAGTGTTTAAAGTATACCGCAGGCTTATATGAATCATGTGTCTCTTTTTTTATGAAATCCAAACTTCAGTCATTTATTATTGACAGATCAGAAAAAATTGGCATTTTGTAAAGAAAAAAAATCATAATTCACATTAGAATAGATGTATAACATCCAAATTCTGAATATCCTATCTGCATAAGATTTATGATATTTGAAGTAAGAACAACAATAGCTTTTATATGAAATGATAATGGCATTGTTAGTAATGATTATGATGGTAATGATAATGATTATTATAGTAATCATGATAATAATGATAATTGTTGACAATGATACTCATATAGTAGTATTTTCATCAAGATACCTAGTTACAAAAGTTTATTGGCCTGGACTTAGTGCTTGTGATATATATTTGGTATCATAGGATGGAAAAAGTCTTTCTTGAATGAGATGCTCCACATATTATAGGGAAACATTCCTTATAGATTAAACAGTTGAAAGCAGATTATAATTCAAGAAGCACTACTAAGGAACAAAGTTAAAAGTCTGAACAGAGTGGGATTGGAAGTTACAGTATCTTTGTTTCAAATATTTTTTCTTCTTTTTTTATCCCATTAATCCCATGATTAATATCAAGGTTGCTAAGTGAGATAAAAAAGAAAATAGTGCATGGGTGATGCTTTTACCCCTTTGGCATTGATTCTGGACAACCACACTCTTCCTCATCTTCTCCTAATCAAAGCTGACTTAGAAGACTGTAGCAAAGTAGATAGTGCCATCAAGACCATAAAAGCCTTTACACTTCTGTGTTCATAACAGAGAGCTGCCTCCATAATCATAGTGTAGATAGGTGCAATCTGAAATTCAAGCCCACTTTGCCATGGCATGCTATTTGTGGTCATTGGATTAAACTGCACATGGAAGATTAAGCCAGAAAGCCTACTTGTGCAGTTATTTTTTTTTAATGCAAAACAGTCAAACTATTAATGATTTTGCTTGTCTTCCCCTAGTAGAAATTACTATAGTGTTGAGAGAAATGTATAATAGAATAAAAGTATAAAAAGAATAAGAGATGGAAATCAAGTTTTTTTCAAATTTATAGGAAGTACTAGAATAAGTGTTCTGGTTATTGAATTTCTTGAAATAATGAGGGTAGTTGACACCCATTTCAAGAATTAGAAAAGTAACATGTACACTGAGAAGGGGAAAGTGTGATTTTGTTAATGCAACTGTTTTTACTGTATATGTGTGTATACATATTAATTATTATTTTTTTTCTCTTACAGTTTAAGATGTCAGAGTCTGTTGTCACTTAAAATCTACAAGATGCGCAGGAATGAGCACAAGGAAAATCAGAGACAACTGAATAGATACTTCCAGGTATGTTATGTTATTACTAAAACAGAAAGGCACATAAGCACCCACATACATACACAAGCACAAGCATGAGCACACACACACACACACACACACACACACACACACACACACACACACACACACACACACACACACACACACACACACACACACACACATATACACAAAAGTATTGAATATACTATAATGTAACAGTATTTCATGCAGATGAATAAGCACTTGAAAAAAAATTGCTGTAAACCCCTCCATAAGGATAACAAATGAAAAAAATTGCTGTAAACCGCTCCATAAGGAGCATTTTTTATGGGACTGGATAACTTTTGTACTGCATTCTTCTTTTTGTTAAAATCACAAGTAATTTATTCTTTCAGTTATAATGACCTATTATACCAAACGCTAATTAGAATCACTTTGGTACCATATCATATATAGACTTGTATTTCATCTACAGTTACTGCCATTGGCACGAAAATTCTGCACTTCTATGCAGTGACATGACACAAAAATAGCTTGCACTATGGTCAATGGCAGTGACAGTATAAGTCTAGAAAATAATGGAAAACACATGCATCTTAACCCATTCCCGCCGGGCCGTTTCGTCTTTTATGGCGTCAATGCCGGGGCTCTCGAACGCTTAGGCCTAAATCAATTATATCATTGACGGCGTATGACGGCACCCGTGCTATCATATTATATAATCGCCGTCTGTGGCCGGCGGCCGGCGGCATTGGGTTAATATGTAGGCACATGAAACAAACATTTACATTTTTAACCCATTTGCGCTGAATAGCAGGCTATCACGTCACGGGAATATTTAGCTCCTGCTAGATGACATCCCATCACGTCATGATCACTCCCTTTAAATACATGTTTTACATAGTTCCGTATGTGTATACTCATTCCATTTGCCTTTCTATCGACACATTGTTCTTTACCCCCCCCCCCCCCCCCTTTAAAAAAAATAACACGTTATCGCGACAGGAGAGATCTAGCACTTTGAGTTTGCATGGGCTTATCTTCATGAAGGGAGCAGTATCAGGCAAATAATCAGCCTGGCACAAATGGGTTAACCCATTAACGATGGGTGACTAGATATCACGTCTAGTGGTTTTGGGCCAGACACCGGGGAAGAGTCATTTTGTCCAGGCTAGCATGCCAGTTGATCACGGCTAGTGCGGTCGAGAATCTTGACGCTTTAGGCTTGTGTGTTCGAATGTCCTGGCATTTCAGTCATTTAAAGCCGAAATAGCCCCGTTGGGAATGGGTTAAGGGAATCCATCTGTTAACCATGGTTAAATCTAATTGGTTACCTATCACAACCAAAATTTATATTGTGGAAAATTCAAAAATAGGGAATTCTAAACTTTGGTTCTGCTGTATGGAAGTATTTCAGAAAGAAAATGAGAGAGAAGAAAAGAGAATTACTTCTATAATGCCTGATTAAATTCTTGTGTTCACATTCATTATGTATTGATGATAATGTGTGTGCAAAGGAATAATAATATAAGTGATGTTAATATTCTCCTATTAATGTAGCTTTCACTGTTGTTCTGAATATAATTTTTATTTTTATTGTAAACAGAATGCTGCAAGGGCTGGAGGAGTGGATGGCCATGGTAATAATGGAAATGGAAACGGCACAAATTGGGGCGGCCAGCGGGCAGCAGGATCTCCGTCTCATTTGTCGCAGACGCCCTCACCTGCTGGTTCAGTAGGATCAGAAGGTTCACAGTCCTCAGGCTACACAACAAGTACAGAGGGTACAAGACAAAAGAGTGGAGCTGCTCCTGTGGGGCATACGCCACCTCACCCACAGCCTCCTCATGGGCCAATTCAGACAGTTCCTGTACCTGTCAGTATTCATGCTCTTATCATCAAACAGAACCAGTTGTCTGGCCATCTTGCCTCAGCCCATGATATGTGGATAGAAGCAGACCATTATGTCTACCTGCATGGCATGGAAGGTGAGATAACTGATCTCTCTCTCTCTCTCTATCTCTATCTCTCTCTATCTCTCCCTCCCCCTCATCTGATTGTTTGGATTCCTCCCCTCTCACCCCGCCCCTCTTGCTCTCTCTCACTCTCTCCCTCCCTCTCTCCCTCCCTCTCTCCCTCTCTCTCTCTCTCTCTCTCTCTCTCTCTCTCTCTCTCTCTCTCTCTCTCTCTCTCTCTCTCTTTTCTCTCTCCTCTCCCCCTCTCCCTCTCCCTCTCCTCCTCCTCTCCTCCTCCTCCTCTTCCCTTTCCCTCCCCCCCTATCCCTCCTATCCTCCCTCTCTTCCTCTTGCCCTTCCGTCCTCTCTCTCTCTCCTTCCCTCCCTCTCTCCTTCTCTCTCTCTCTCCCTCCCTCCCTCCCTCCCTCCCTCCCCCTCATCTGATTGTTTGGATTCCTCCCCTCTCGCCCCGCCCCTCTTGCTCTCTCTCACTCTCACCCTCCCTCTCTCCCTCCCTCCCTCCCTCTCTCCCTCTCTCCCTCTCTCCCTCTCTCCCTCTCTCTCTCTCTCTCTCTCTCTCTCTCTCTCTCTCTCTCTCTCTCTCTCTCTCTCTCTCTCTCTCTCTCTCTCTCTCCTCTCCCTCTCTCCCTCCCTCCCCCCCCCCCTCTCTCTCTCTCTCTCTCTCTCTCTCTCTCTCTCTCTCTCTCTCTCTCTCTCTCTCTCTCTCTCTCTCTCTCTCTCTCTCTCTCTCTCTCTCTCTCTCTCTCTCTCTCTCTCTCTCTCTCTCTCTCTCTCTCTCTCTCTCTCTCTCTCTCTCTCTCTCTCTCTCTCCTCTCTCTCTCTCCCTCCCTCTCTCTTTCTCTCTCCCTCCCTCCCTCTCTCCTCTCCCTCTCGATTTCTCTCCTTCCCTCTTTCTCTCTCTCTCTCTCTCTCTCTCTCTCTCTCTCTCTCTCTCTCTCTCTCTCTCTCTCTCTCTCTCTCTCTCTCTCTCTCTCACTTACTCACAGATTATCAATGTAATAATTTTTGTGTCCAAGGTCAAATTTGAGTGAAATTGAATATGTATTTTTCTCCTTTCCAGATTTTTTCTCGGATCTCGATCGTCAGGCAGGCCGATTAACCCTCCACTCTACTCTGTATGAACTTGTGTGCTATGTAATGTTTGGCCTGGATCGCCTCAGGGGTTAGCCACTTTGGCTGCTGCCTAAATTTAGGTTCTGCCCACATAATTCTTCACACCCAGGCACTGCACTGTTAAAGCCAAGCAGAAAGCATAAGAGAACCTGAAGTGGAGATAGTACAACAAAAGAAATTATTTACTCAACCACAGTGGGTAATGGGACCTATAATGTAGCATGAAGCCTCAAAACCTGCACAGCTCACAATGCCTTGTCATCAATAGAGTGGATGGATGCTGGTTTATGCAGCTTTTACCCACAGGATCTAGATACTCAAGAAAAATTAAATCTTACGTTTTTTATAGAATGTATAGTGCAATCTGGCTCTGTAAAATTTCCATAGGTTGTTTTCAGATCTCATAGAAAAAGAAAAATATATGGAGAAGAGAGTAAAATAGCTGCTTTTGAGCAGTCATTTAACAAGGCTAACATTCAATGAAGTTAGTTAAGTGCAGTGTCAGGGGCCCAAGAACCCAAAGTTTGGCTTCCTGGTGTGACAACTGTGATGCCTTATCATTAAATTTAGTTATGGATGGTTTTATACAGATAGTATCTTTTTTCTCACTTTTATTTTTTGTGTTATATTTCCCACCCAAAATGTACAAATTTGCTGAGAGGTCCATGTGTGTGAAGACAATGCCTTTGTGTGCTCTTATGAAGAAGTGCATTCATGGCCAACCTCCTGACAAGTGCTCCAAACAACTCTCTACTGTTTATGGTACTTGAGAGTAGCTTTATATACTGATTATGGCCAGCTTAGTTTCTCGGATGTCAGTCATGACACTTAAGTGAGATATCAAGAATTGTTCTTCAACTTCTAGAAATCTCTCTTTTTTTAGCTGTTTAGCTATAGACTGTTCTGCACATAGTACGTATGGAACAGAATTGAGAAGGATTCACACTCACTGTACTAGGCCGGCAGTGAGGCAACTTAGAATGGTGCCAGTTTGAGATACCAGCTGAGGTGAAGTCAGTGATGAAAAAATAGTTTCTACACCTCTCAGGAAAGCATTAATGGCAATAATGCAGAAAATATAAAAGGTTTGTCAAACATGCCAAATGCTGAGTGAGTGGTAAATGAAAATAATAGGGTTACTTGGCAGCAGTTTAAGGCCAAGGGTTGTGCTATTGAAAGGTTGCCTTGAACCTCCATGCCAATATGCACCTGCCTGTTTCAACTGGCCTTTTGGCAACTTAATTAATATATTGTGGCATGTAACTGAGCACACACTCCCTGCCAGATGTATATTTTTGTACATATTTTGAGATTTAATAATGGTACTGACCATAACTATGTTACTGATATAGTACTTTGTACTGGGCTTTAATTCCCATGAAAAGTGAACTTTTGTAAGTGACGAAAGTTGATAATGACAAGTGTATGGCAATGTTTTGAATTATTTTGTCCTCTTTGGACAATATTGTTAAGTATACTTAATTTTATCGATGCTCATGTGCCGTTATAGATATGATATGAAGTTGATATTTGTATTTGTAATCTTAAATTATTTTCAAACCAAGAATGCATTAAATTATTTTTCTTGTCACAAACCTAGATGAGATTTTTCTCATTCACTGAGGAAAGGCCCTTTACTTGTTTCTTCTTGTTTCCTATTTTAATTGCCCAGACTGGTTGCTGCTGGATACAGATCACATGTAAGTTACGCCCCTCTCTTTGCAGCCACTCATCTACTGTTAGTGAGACTAAAAAGAATGTCTGGAGTGTTAGGTGACAATACTAGCACTATTGCGCATGAAATTGTTCTCGTCTTGGATTAATAATGGTCCAGTACCATGTTAATTCTAGTGTTCCTAGTACAGATGTTTCATTTTATTTTCTTACTTATGTTTATTTTCTTATTAAGTGTATATTTAGTTTTTGTTCCAAATCAGATTATTCTGTTTTCTGACTACTTGTGATGGTAGCAGCAGTAACCAGCATTGGGTGATGAGGGTAGGAGGTCATGGCCTCACTAGGGACACAAGCTCCTAATGTTATGTAAACCTACTGTCTTCCTAGTATGCCCGAGCACTGGAGGATATCACCAATCTGTGCAGTGTCGTTTGTCTCTCAAATTGCTCATTAAATAATATATACAGATATATATGTTCCCCCAAATTGGCAAAGCCAAAGACAAAAAAAAATGTTATCGGTGCTTTTTTGTTGGTTATTGGTTCTTCTATTCTCTTCAAGTGAATTCAATCCAGTGGACTGCAATATTTTCAATTGCAATGATTTTATTTTAAATTGTGGAAGTCTTACAAGTAACATGAATTGAAGTTTTACTGGTGCAGGTAGTTGTGTCCCTAGTGAAATGGGGCAGCTGACCTGCAAGGGAGAGGTTGATATATAAACAGGCTCTGTGTGTGTGCGTGAGTGCATGTATGCGTGCATGAGTAAAGAAAGAGAAATAGAATGTTAGAGAGAGAGACAGCGAATGTTAGTGAGAGGGAGGGAGGGAGGGAGAATGTGTGTGTGAGTGAGTGAGTGAGTGTGTATGTGAGTGTGAATATGTGTGTGAGCGAGAGAGAGAGAGAGAGAGAGAGAGAGTGAGAGTGAGAGTGAGAGTGAGAGTGAGAGTGAGAGTGAGAGTGAGAGTGAGAGTGAGAGTGAGAGTGAGAGAGAGAGAGAGAGAGAGAGAGAGAGAGAGAGAGAGAGAGAGAGAGAGAGAGAGAGAGAGAGAGAGAGAGAGAGAGAGAGAGAGAGAGAGAAGTGAGTGAGTGAGTGAGTGAGTGAGTGAGTGAGTGAGTGAGTGAGTGAGTGAGTGAGTGAGTGAGTGAGTGAGTGAGTGAGTGAGTGAGTGAGTGTGTGTGTGAGTGAGTGTGTGAGTGAGTGAGTGAGTGAGTGAGTGTGTGAGTGTGTGTGTGTGTTTGTGTGTGTGTGTGTCTGTCTGTCTGTCTGTGAGAGTGTATGTGGGTGTATAGGTGTTGAGAGACAGGAGGAACTGGGGTACATTGCATGTGTTTGTCTGATTGTTTGAACATGTGTAGATACATAAGTGTGTAGGTGTCCCCAGGTGGTTAGTACTAATTGCTACCTGGGCTTGAAGCTCATGCTGCTGCCAAACCCCCTTGTGTTTAATTGCAAAAAAACAAAAAAGTTTTTAAATTAGGCATTGATTATAATGATCTGTGTTTACAGTTCACTTTCCCTGAACATAGATATGCACAAAATTATGCAGTTCCCATAGGCTCTGAGCCAAGAAGAAAAAAATTAAAAGAGTGAATAAACTTTTTATACTTCCATTGTGAAAGACAATGTTGATTTGTGATATGTGAACGCCATTGGCGACTAATAATTTTGCTGACACAGTACAATGTTCATCCGCAAATATAGTGGAGATTGCGCCCCATACACGTCTGATAACATGTATGATCTTACAGTAATCTGTTCCTTGTTAATCATATCTATTTATCCTCAATGTTATAAATTTTTATCCTTCCATTATGTGCCTCTTACCCTGAAGTATGACACATTGTTCTGACTTGTCCAGTGTTTTATATTCTGTTGTATACATGGGAATTTTGTTCGGCAGTAATGGGGCGCATAGAGTGTAAATTATTGTTTTACTATGGAGCAAGAGCTGTGCCTCAGAGCCTTCCAGTGCCCGGGCTGTGGCAGGTAGGGGGAACCCTGCTTCAATGTATGCATCACCACACCCTGTTGACCCACCCCCATCCTCCTCCTCTTAATTGTTATTTGTATTTTATCATTGCTTTTATTATTATCAATAATATCATTATTATTATTATCATTATTATTATTAACATTATTATTACAAGCATTTTCATTATCATATTCTCTATCATTATCATTGTCATTATTATCATTATCATCATCATTATCATGATCAACTTATTCTTTATAATCATTATCATCATTATCATTATCATCACCACAACCATAATCATTGTCATTATCTTATCATCACCATCAATATTACCATTGCCTTTATAATTTTATTATTATTATTATTATTATTGTTATAGTTATTATTATTATTATTATTATTGTCATTATCAATATCATTATTAATTGGGTGAATGTTAATTTACATGCAAAATTTTCTTATCAATTACTAGCACTCATTTTTATTACTCCCATAATTTTATTAGTTATTTTTATCTTAAATCCATATATTCGGTCCCTATATCATATACCCACATATTCGGTCCGTCTCCTGACTTCTTGTTAATGCTTTTTAAGAACTTCTTAACTTCTCTCTAACTACCACTCATGTTCTCATGGTTTTCGTGTATTTACACCTTCAGTTTCCCATCTTTGATCCTTTGTAAGATTCTGTACTTGTTTGCTTTTACGATCCTGGAGATTTAAAATAAAATGTACCATCTTCTATTTAATTTTAACCATCTTGCCTGCATCTCCAAATAAGTAAAATTCAAAATTATACTGATGAGTTTCACTTCAGCATCATAGATATCTACTATACCGAAATTTCCTTGAAAATGGATTCCAGACAGTGGGTGTACATATACATAATATTCTTTGACACATACCATTTTCCTTTAACCTACGCCCTTTGATTACCAGCCATTTCTAAGGGTTTGGTAAGATGTGGAGGTTTTGGGGGTGTTGGTGAGCCTCACCTTAACCACACACATACAAGCCCGTCTTTATGGAAAGTGTCCTTCCTATACCCCCACACACTCTGACCTTATTTATTATGACTTAAGTAGTGGTACCATTTCTGTGTTTGGGCGCCTGGTGTAGAGGAACCCAAAAAGCTGTACAAAAGGACAGTCTTATTTCAAATCTATGCCAAGATTGTAGCTACAATAAGTAAATGAATAATAACACATGCACAGTTTGCTGTTTTACAGATATATCATGTACATAATAAAGTATTTCTTATGTTTGTATAAGTTTATTTACCCTTGAGAATATATGGTCGGTTTGGACTTGGCTAATAGACAAAAATGTAGAAAAGAAAACGAGGATGGAAACTGTATTTTACACGGTCTCTCGAAAAATATTTCAAGAAAAAATATATGAAAGAAACACAGTATAAGATAAGATAATCATAGTGATTGAGATGTTGACTATATTGATATGTCCTCTTCCTGAAGGTTATAAAAAAAATCGTAGGACCACAACCTGTCAACAACCGTTAGTCAGTGCCTAGGGAGGTCCAGGTCTGGTTATCCCTATATTACCGTGCAGCATGATAACTGTTGGGCCGCGTGCAGACGGACGAGCAAAGCATGCTCGTGTGGAAGCGGCGTGACGAACCCCCACAAGAATAACGTTGCAGCTTTGAAGACGTTCAGGCGGGCGGCCGTGCCCGGGGGAGGGGGTTGTCAGCAGACAAATTCCGTCGGGGACGTTTTCCACACGGCGAAGTCGATGGGCGAGTGTACCCGGCGATGCCATTTGGTAGTCGTTACCAAATTTGGCCAGATTTGGTAATGGTCCATTTTTAGATACATTTGTTATGGATATATAATTGATATAGTTATTATTATTTTGATAATTATTATTATCATCATTATCTTTATCATCATGCTCATCATTATTATTATTTTCTATATTACTATCATTATCATTATTATTACTACTGGTATAGGAGTAATAGTAGCAGTAATCTATGAAAATGTCAAGACTTCATTATAAGCCAAGACAATACGACATTCTTTTTCCAATATTACCCAGTTAGATTAAAGTTTAAGGGATTGCCACACTCCACACGCCTCCCCTTGAGCCCTACAGACGATATATTTTAGTTGATTTAAAGGAAACGAGCTTAGGCACCATAGTTTCGACTTTTCCTTTGTTTTTTACATACTTATTGATTGTATTAGGATGATATTGAAATATATCAGACATATCTGCTGAAGAATACAACAGTAGGCACATGCTGCTCGCTTTCAGGTTCGGATGGACTGTTTTCAGATGACGCAGAACTACCGCGAGTTGCCAGCAAAATTGAATGCCTGTCCCAGCCATTAGGGAAGTCTTAACCATTAATACTTCTAAAAGAGGGGGCTAATAACATACTTTCATTATCAGTACAAATCATCATCTGATATGTGCATAATCACACGACAAAATATGTAGGAATTATATACCAAGAATAATCCACAGTCAGAC
>BOPN01001804.1:112306-114806 GCA_017312705.2 Penaeus japonicus | reverse complement strand
TTATAGTAGTTTCCTGTTATAAAGAGGCAGTTCAGGTTAACCCAAAACAACTGCACCCGTTACTGTTGGAAGAGCGAAAGGCACTAAGCCATAACAAGTTGATAATGAAACCTGATTACCTTCTGTTTTATTTGTATATTGATTTAGATTTTGAAATATCGTTTAGCTATGTTCACGTGCATGGTGTATGTTTACATGCAGAATTGAGTTTAATAAACAGGGTTTCACGGAAAAGACATTGCTTTTGTGCCGCATGCTTCTCACTCGTGTCTGATTTTCCTCACTGCCATGAGAAAAGCTCTTAGAAGAAACTAGCTTTCGAAGGCCCGCAGAACAAGAAACCCAAGGCCCTTCGTTGACTTTCTGCGTTATTAAAATACTTAGAGTAAGTTAAGAATCGCGCAGAAGGTGACTGGTATACAACAAAGGATGTGTCTAGTGTTGGTTAAGAATTTTGAAAAATAAATCTTACAGGTCTGTTCTCCAGAGTGTGGATTAGTAATGCGTAATGACGAAGTACTTTACAGTGCAGATATTGGCAAAATCATCGCAAATCACAAAATTATGTTCCAGCTTGCGCTCGAGTACGCAAGTGGGCTTGCTCCCATCATCTTCACAGTCAACAACGCAATCAGCATAATGCGCGCACATAATCATCCGCTATTAAGGTGGCGTTTGTGACAAGGTATGGCGTGCTCGTTTTGTAGCAATGCTACAGAATGATTATTGTTGCAATATGCACAGACTGGGAATATCGTTCCCTTCCTGTGACCGTTATATGGTCTCGCATAGGTGCAGATCGCATCAGCTCCTGACTTGTGCTGAGTGCATCAGCGTGTGTAGATGACAAATGTTACGAGACACCCTCCGCCTCTTGAATTATGTCACTTGTCTCCTCTGATCCCCGTTCATTCTAATGGCAACATATTACATCGTGTTTCTGCTTCGCTGCCTACCATTTATTTCAGCGACAATTCTTGAGGCCAATGTTCATTCATTGTCCATATACGACAACAGGATATCCTCTGTTTTTGAGACATGATGTTGACTTATAATCGCGAAGGTTTTAACGATCTAAACAGGAGGCAATGGCTGCATGAGTGGGACCCTACGTGGAATGACAACTCTCACTTGAGAAAAGGGAACATGGCAATGCGACATCAAGTCACACTGAAATAACTATTGAGCGACTTTCACACAAGTTATGAATTATTACCAAGAAGTCTACGTGATGCATGTGACTCGTGAATGATGACGACTTTGTAAAACGTTTCAACTTACACAAGGAACGTGTCGAGTTTTATTTTTGCATGTGGTTTCCCCAAGTAAGAGGACACAGTGAGTGAACGGCCACGTGACAGCCGTGCAGGGAAATAATCAACCTACAGTGAGTCAGATGCTGTAACCTTAATCTCTCTCTCTCTCTCTCTCTCTCTCTCAGTATCTGTGTGTGAACGCGCGTGTGTGTGTGACATCCCTTCTGAAAGGCGATCGTAATCATGATATCAGACCATCACTTGATCCTCAACGAGGCGCGAGGCTGCTGCGGTGGCGCACCATGTGACCATCGTAAAGTGTCACCTTACCTGCAACCACATTACCCGCATAACCGCCTCCCCGCCTGGATAAGCCCGTCTGCCTGCACCTGCCTACTGGCTGCCGCCATGTGTTTTCCGAACTGCCGTCACTCGGGCTACACCGAGGGTACGGCGTGTGATAGTCTTTCGGTCTCTCGGCCAAGCGTTATATGGCATCATCTTGCACACCCGCGGTTGTGACACTGCGTCCACTCTTGAGTCCACCTGTGCGACACTAAGGGCAGCAGAGCGTCACTTCCGGATCACCGCCAGCCTCACTGGCTCAAGTTTTCATGTAGTTGGTACATACGCTCCTAGAATCACCGCCATCTCCCTTGGCGACGCACAGGCAGTCAACGTGATCACTATATATATATATATATATATATATATATATATATATATATATATATATATATATATATATATGATATGTATATATATATAAATATATATATAATATATATGTATATGAAATATATATATATATATATATATATAATATATATATTTACATATATATATACATATATATATGTATATATATATATATATATATATATATATATATATATATATATATATATATATATATATATATATATGTATATATATATCACAGGAGAGTAGTCGTCGTCATCTCTCCTTGGTACAGAATGGCAATCCACGGAACTGGAGCCAGAACTGTAGCCGCAAGTCCCTAATAACCAGTCCCATTCCCGTCCTTGGTGGCTACGTGACTAGTAAAGGTAATCACACTTGAATTGGCCCGAAGCATAAAACCGTTCTGAGGCGCGTCTACGGCCCGTTCCTCCCGAGACAAAAACGCAGGACATGGACGTTGGGATTGATAGATTGATTGCTTATTGACATGAAGTTACATAACAAAAGGAGCCAGTGACATGCTAGCTGGCCCCTCAGGC
>BOPN01001804.1:97306-99806 GCA_017312705.2 Penaeus japonicus | reverse complement strand
CTCGGTCACCATGGAAACTCCTGGGGATCCGAATATGGGCTGTCCGATCTCGCCTCCTCTCTCCCTCCTCTCTCATTTACTTTATTTGGTTCCGTGTCTCATAAAATAGGGACACATGTGATTTTGTTTCTTATTTGGTTTCCTATTTGTTCGGTAAGATTTATATGATGTATTTGGAAATCCCAAAAGGTGTTTGATTTGTCTCTCGTTAGTTTCTATCCCCAATTATTACATTGACGCTATTGCTACGTTATGTAATATTTGCAAATATTGAATAAAGAAAACAGTGGATGACCGTCAACAGTACGAAATGGGGAAGGTGTGCCACTTCACCAAGAAGCAGATTAGCACAGGGCTTCATCGGACGGAGCAGGACGGTGTGACCTTGATCCTTTTACAGGGTCAGGTGAGCTGGGTGACCTGACAGCGACAGGTTCTAAGGGGGGGGGGGGGTAGAGGCTTCCTAATTGTTGACCTCTTTTAAGGCTTGTTTCTTGACATTTAACATTAACAGACATTTTATGGACATGTATTCCGTGATTTGTATGTGGAAGTGTGTTCATGTAGAGCTACCGTGCGCACATACTTGTCCTAGTCATAAATTAGCACCGAATGGCAGTAAAGTTCTCGGTGCTTTGTCTATTTCTCACAGAATTGTTTTCTTCCTAACCGAGCGAGATATTTGGGTCCGCTGCAGAGTCTGCGCTGGACTTTCACTTCATTATGGGGACGGGCGTGAATGGGATGCGCTATGTCGTTAAGATTCTTATGTGAGTGGGGGCTGGGAGGAAATGGGGCGACTATTATTATGCCTGTAGAGTTTAAAACTATTGCAAAGGAAATGACCCGGTCTACTGTGGAGTACATCCAAAGGATGGTGTGGTCACTGGACAGGAGTGGCGTTCGTCGCCCGTGGATGAAATGGGGGAAGGCGCTGGGAGTCGCTGGGAAGTTTCCAATATCAAAGTTGTTGCCAAGCCGTCCTGCAACATCTTGGTGTTAGTCTTGCTTTTAGAACAATATTTGGAACTGTCTCGCAATACGCCTTATGGAAGAACTTCATCCCTTATTTTCCCCATGTTAATTATGTGCTAATTAGAACAGCGAAGTCTCCCAGTCCTATGCGTTGCGTCCTTACAACATCACAAGAAGACCAGAAGTTGGAGACATCCGTGTCATTCATGTCGACATTCTGAGGTGTGTATATATATATATATATATATATATATATATATATATATATATATATATATATATATATATATATATATATAGAGAGAGAGAGAGAGAGAGAGAGAGAGAGAGAGAGAGAGAGAGAGAGAGAGAGAGAGAGAGTTGAGGGACGATGATGCAAGTAGGGCAGATGGCACTGCTACGGCAAAAAGATTGACATAATGAGGCAAGTTACTGTTCCACTCTTGCATCCCACTGCTAAAAACCGAGTTTTTCAATCGGAGGCGCAACACAATCTTACACACACTAATTCCCAAACTACAAAAAAGCAAGCAATGTACAAAAATGCGTCCGTAACAAATTAATGCCACAAGCCTTATTGTGTTCATAGCATTGCAGCAGAACGCAAGTCGGAGGCTCTTCAGTTGGAAGCGAAATGAGCAGATGATTAGAGAGCATGAAACGGGCCGCCATTGTCATCTGCGTTTGTGTAGAAAGTGGTGGTCACGGTCCCTCAACCGGGATGAGACCATATTGTTCGTGGCTAATTATTAGTTTATTCTATAGCGAACGCAACATCTGTCTTAAGGCAATTACAAAGGATTTTTTTTAAGTAGAGTTGAATATCCTTTGTGAGATTGCATTTTTGTTTTTTTCCATATGCGTGCATATTTGAAGACCAAAAGTCCTTCACTTTATGATCTATACATTTTCTCTCTCACGCATACAATGCGTCTGCTGTTTCCCAAATTGTGAATATCATCCGTTATATGCGAATACAAAGACACGGGCAAACAAACACGTCTCTCAAGATTTCTCGAAGATAATGTGACGGGGAAAAAACGCCCCAAGGGCTTGCGTAATTTCCGCAGTGAGATGACGGATAAATAGTTGTTAACACGAGAGGCGGAGAGGAGAGGAGAGTAAAGGAGAGTGGAATGGTAAGGAGAACGAGAGAGAAAGATAGAGTGAGGGAGAAAGAGAAGGAGAGCGAGAGAGAAAGAGAGGGAGAAAGCGAGAGGGAAAGAGCGAGAGAGAAAGAGAGGGAGAGAGTGAGGGATAAAGAAAGGGAGAGAGCGAGAGAGAAAGAGAGCAAGATAATGAGAGAGCGAGAGCAAGAGAAAATGAGAGAGTGAGAGAGCAAGAGAGAACGAGAGAATGAGAGAGCGCGCAAGAGAGAGAGAGAGTGCGCAAGAGAGAGAGAGCGAGAGAGATAGAGGGATAGAGAGAGGGATATAGAGAGGGAGATAGAGAGAGACATAGAGAGAGACATAGAGAGAAAGAGAGAGAGAGAGAGAGAGAGAGAGAGAGAGAGAGAGAGAGAGAG
>BOPN01001804.1:87306-89806 GCA_017312705.2 Penaeus japonicus | reverse complement strand
GAACTACCACTTGTTTCTTCCAAGCGCCATCCCTGTATTAATTCTTATTTCCTTTTTTGCATTTTAAACAAACCTCTTCCGTTTGCTTCTTGTCACATTTAAAGTGTCCCAGCTTCAATCTTGCAAAAGATGCGTTTCCACTTGAATTTGTGGGCTGATGCTGATAACCCTTCACTCATACAGAATTGCATAAACATTACTTTTCAAAGAGGAAAAAGTAACATGTTTATTTCTTCATATATATGTTTATTATTTATAGAAGTGTGATGTCATAAATATTATCGGATGTTTTTTTCTAGTCCAGGCTATGGGTATAAAAGCGGCACATTCTATATTTTATGATGTAAGTCAATTTTCGATATTGTATTTCCTACTTTGCAACATAACGCAAATAAACGGTTCTGCGCTCGAAGTCCGTCTTGGCTGCGCCTGCCTCTGACTCCTGCGCAACGGTGCTCAAAGCATCGCTTCTCAAAGGGAGTGGCCAGTTTTCCTTCTTTTTATTCGGGGATGGATGGTGCGCAGAAAAGGCCGTGGCATTAGTTCCCTTCTCGCGCTCTTGCCTGCCATCCTTACTTATGAAATACAATCTGGGAAATGAAACTCGGGTGTAGATGTTCTATACCGGTATTTAGCATGCATCATTAGAGGTATGCTTTGTATATTTAGTGGTTTTTGCTTCAACCTTTCAGGTGCTTCCGTTTCCCAGGTGGTTCTTTGCACATGAGTCAAACATAGCGGAAACAATGCCCACAAAAATCTAAGAAAGGAAGGAAGTGAGAGAGAATGAACTAACAAAAATATCAAATGATGGGAAATTCCTTTCAGGTTGAGAAATGGGGTATGATGGTCACATTTTTTTTTTTTACAATACCAAGTGATCAGAGTATATGAGGTATCTGTCATACGAGTAATACACGTGAGTGAATCAAGAAATGCCCGAAATAAGTAGAAGTAAACCTTGGTCTACCCAACTGAGTGATGGAGTACGGAACAAAAACTGCAGTCAGTGTTTATATACATTCCTTCCTCCCTCCTCCTCCTCCTCCTCCTCCTCCTCCTCCTCGCCTGCCATCTTCGCCACTTTCGCCTTCTCTCCTCGGCGTCTTCCTTGCCGAGGACATTTTTCTCCTAACAGTATGTGTTCTCACAAGGCGGTAGACTCGGTGAATGAGTGAGTTGAGTCTACCAAATATGAAGTGTTTGAAATTGCCAGAGGGACCATCATGGCTGTCATAAACCCGATGAAAATGGGCATTGGTGTTTGAAGTTGGATCCCACCTTATTTGTGAGTTTGTTATTACTCTCAACCTGACCTGACTTGTCCTTTCCAATCCGACAGAGTGTGACCGCGGCGGTATCGAGCCTCGGGGTCAGCGGCGATGCGATCAGCTTCCCCCAGTTCTGTGAGGTCGTCGCCACGATTCTCACTCATGGTGAGTACTTATGCAGATTTAGTTGAGTCGTGGTTATGGACTTGAGGAGTGAGCGATGCAGGTCGCCAAGGTATCAAGAAAATCGAAACCCAGCACATGGAAATTACCTTACTTGACTAGCTTGTTATCATTTTTATGAATGCTTCTTTGTCCATTTTCTTTGTTCGCCTCATTCACATTCGTCTCATTGTTCCTCTTTTCTACATCCTTTTAATGTCGTTGCTAGTTGAAGAAAGTATTTTTATGACAATCATTCTAACCTACGTCCAGGAAGATGTGTTTTTGCCGATTTCTCAGTAAGAATACACGGAACTTTATGGCTCGTTTACTCATGCGATCTTTGGGCCAGAGCTGGGCGGTGATCTGGGACTTGGATGACATTGTGGGATACATTACACTTTTGTCGTTTATTTAAGCCTTCTGAAACTAGGGCCCCCCCATCTCTCTCTCTCTCTCTCTCTCTCTCTCTCTCTCTCTCTCTCTCTCTCTCTCTCTCTCTCTCTCTCTCTCTCTCTCTCTCTCTTATTGTTTTCTATATAATGTACTCTCTTTCCTGTCATTCTATTTGTTCCATATATATCTTATCACACACACACAAGCATGAATACGTACATACATGCATACGTATGTACGTTCGTACATCCATCCGTCCGTCCGTCCATCCCTCCCTCCATTTATCCATCCATCCATCCATCCATCCATCCATCCATCCATCCATCCATCCATCCATCCATCCATCCATCCACCCACCCATCCATACACATCCATGTACATACGCTTGTTACTTCACCTATGTGTTTACTCTTCTCTTCTTGCTAGACATGCCAGTGTTATGTTGTCTTTCCTTTCGCAAGAGCTATGTACACATGCAACACTTCCTTCTTCACGTCCCAATGCCACATGCCATGTACGTGATTCACACATGTCGTGAGGCAATTGTTACAATGTGGTGGAGAGTCTCCTCGCCGGGAGCGTAGCAGCAACAGCTAGCTCCTCGGAGGATGGCAGCTCTCACTCCATCGCCACGTCTGGTCAAGTTGAGGAAATCAACCTAAAAGCCATGT
>BOPN01001804.1:47500-54077 GCA_017312705.2 Penaeus japonicus | reverse complement strand
AAAACCTTCACGGTAGACTTCCTACTCTCGGAGTCTGCAGGAAATGAGCAAGGATCACTGTAAGGCAGCTACATGCACTAAACTTTCCCTTCGTAACTGAAGAAGTTTATGCTGATACCCCACCATCCCTTCCTATATGATATCAACTTAAGATTGCCTCTCTTTTTCATGAGAAAGGAGGGACGTCAATAACCAAAATAAAGACCAAAAAAGGAAAAGTGAGAAAGGAAAGAAAACTGTTCGCATATATTTATCTTTGGCTTCTTAAATCACAGTTGCCTTAGTTTGCACAATGTATAAAGGATTCGTTTCATTCATGAACTAAAAGACTCTCTGGGTAAGTGCCATTGCTAAAGAGCTGCATGCCATTGTCTCCGCTACTGATAGTACAGTGATGGGAGGGGGGGTGATCTTTGTTTTACGGGTCTGTTATGCAGATTTTGAGAAACCTAATACCTAGACTTACAGGATTATAAAAAAGGATGAAATATAACCTTCTGGATGTCGAGAGAGAGCAGAGTTCCATGCGGGAATCTATGATTTCCTTCTTGCATTGAAACATTG
Organism: Penaeus japonicus; assembly: GCA_017312705.2. Taxonomy (NCBI): domain Eukaryota; kingdom Metazoa; phylum Arthropoda; class Malacostraca; order Decapoda; family Penaeidae; genus Penaeus; species Penaeus japonicus. The sequence continues at coordinate 53,513 of BOPN01001804.1, read as the reverse complement.
TTTTATGGTTTTGTTGACACCCTTGCAGAGAAAACGTGTAATCCAGGGTGTTTTGATACTCATATATATTGGAATTACTGAATTTATCATCAAGCCCATTGATAATTACAGTAAAGGAATTAACATCCTCACGGAGAACCTAAAAGCATGAATATTAAACACTAGCATATATTCACAGTAGTAAAAACAAAAATAGCGAAACATGATTAAACTTGGGGACACGGTTATCTGACAAATTACAGCAAAGGACCTTGGCAAATAATGAAATTGCACGCTTTATAGCAAACATGGACAGCTCGCGCTTCCTTATTGCATGTAATATAATGAGTGAACTTAGAACTCCTGATATAATAACGTCCTTTACCGGCGTCTAGACGAGACAAAGCAGAGGCAGCAGGTACTGCTATTTTTATCATTATCCTCATTTTATTGCTTATTACTGCTGCGATGGTTATTACATTTGTTATTTTATAATTCTTACTATTATTTGTTTATTATTAGTAGTATTATTGTTATTATTATTTTAAGATTGTTATTAGTATCGCAAACCAAATTGGCAACGTCATTATTAGTATTTTTGGCTGTTGAAGTTCTTGATATTATTATTATTACTGTTATCTTTATTGTTTGTTGTTTTATGGTCCACTGGTGTTATATTACATTCTTATGATTGTTGGTATTATTATTATTATTATTATTATTATTATTATTATTATTATAGATGTATTAATACTGATATTATTACTGAAATATTACTACTAATAATGATGATAATAATAATAATATTAATATTGATATTGATAAAAGCAACAACAACAATGATACTACTACTACTACTACTACTACTACTGTTACTGCTACTGATAATGATATAGATAATAAAAATGATAAAAGCAACCGATATTACTGTTACCATTACTATTTGCATTAATAGAGTTACACTCAAGGCCTCGTCCAGACGGGTGACCTTCGCTCGACCAACTTTCCTCGGTGTGACGTCAGACACACAGGAGTGGGAGCCAAGCCTCGGTAGTGTGAAGCTTTACTCGCAGTTTCTCCCTTCGGGCGGCACCGAGGGAAGTGCCGAGCGACGGTTGCACGCCTGAACGAGGCCTAAAAAAGGAAATGGCCTTGTAATGGTGATAATGATTATAAGAATAGTGATAATGGTAATAATAGTAATAATGATGATGATGGTAATGATAATAATTATTATAATAATAGTAATGATAATGATGATATTGATAATCATAATAATGATAACGATAATGAAAATGATGATAATAGTGATCATGATAATGATAATGATATGAATATTGGTTGTATTGAAAATGGTAATGATAATGATGATAATAATAATAATAGTAATATTAATGATAATGATAAAGATTATAATATTAATGATAATGATAAAGATGATAATATTATTAACGATAATGATAAAGATGATAATATTATTAATGATAATGATAAAGATGATAATATTGATAATTATATTGTTGTCAATGTGTATAGCATTTATGGCTTTACCGATTAATATTACAATAATGATAACGAGATACAGCATAGATTAAGCATCATGAATCATACTTTTTTGAGTCCGATGCAAAGTAACAAACATAATAAACAAAACCCCAATCAAAAGGGGAGTTGATTACACCAATCAGGTGACCCTCGTAGACCGGCCGTCAGCGCGTGGCTCACTCACCGCGTCTACCTGCGCCCGCCAGCGTTGTCCATTGCATGATCATAATGCAATGGGTGCTCTGGCGGTCCATTACTGCCGTTTTTGTTTTATTTATTCCTTTTAGACTTTGAGGATTTCAGTTGGTAGGCCTACCTGGCTTCACCTCTTCCCCATTACTTGAATTTACTTAGGGGGGGGGGGGTACTATTACTGCTTATTTTCACTGATAACGTTATTGTTTTATAATGATAATTATAATTACCACTATTATGATAATTATGATTATCACTATTATGGCAATAGAACTTGTTTTCGTAGCCTTAAGTAAATAACAATACTATTGACATTTTTTTTTATCAGGAAAGTTCAAGGAATCGCGGAAACAGTTGAGGTGACGTAGGCCTACTAATTGACTCCTTGATGTCTCAGCACTTGTGAAACCATTTAGGTGTAAAGAAAACAATAAAAAACTATCCTTCCGGTGTCAACGGGTTAATATGACGGCTTGATTACACAAAATTATGATCAATCATATTTATGAAAAAAATCTTATATTGCATAATTCATACAAGAACATTGCAATCCGCCGACACTACTATCAAAGAGGAGGGTGAGCAACAAGTATTTGCAACCATAATTCCAAAGATACTTTGTTAAAAGATGCAATATAAGTAAAATATGTAATAAATATGCCTGCGTTTGGTCCTCTGGCCCAAAAAGGTTAAAAAGTGTATTGATGACGTCAACAACTACGTCATGTTCGACGTTCGTGCATTCCGCGTCGGTTGGTGCTGTGCGTCGTCTGCACTTCCGTCTGCTAAACGGACTGATCACTCTTCGAATTTTGTATCATCAGAGACTGTAATTTTTGTGCTAGGAAGAAAATTTCATTTGCTTGTTATTTTTACTTTCCTTTTTTTCATATGATAACGTATATTTACGAAAATAACTGTAGCGAGTTTCTTTTGAAAAAAAAAAAACGACAATTTTCAGGCTGTTTTCGTTCATAAAAAGCTATCTGTATGTTCGTAATTACCAATAACATTGGTCTTCATATCATAACAGTTTGGAAATTACAGCTATTAAAGATATAAAAGGTTGATCTTAAAACCAACCTCATGTTCATGATCCAGACTTTTTGTAGCTAAATTGTGTTAATGCAAAGACAGATAAACAATAAACAATACACAATTGATCTCCATCATTAAGGAAATAACATGAAAGTGAACTGAGAAAGAGAAAGAGATCAACTGTTACATCTGACGCCACTGTCAGATAAGGAACTGTGCCGTGTCCTCTTCACAAGGAGTCCTCTTCAGCCGAAAGCGAAATACAATCCCGCAGGAAAAAGAACTGGGATCGGGTAATGGCAAGGAAGCCAAGGGCGAGGCAGCCGGGATGCAACAAATCCCTTTCCGCTTTTTAAGATATGTATGTGGTATACGGAATTTTTTTATACAAATATATGATATATTTGAACGTAAAATGTACATTTGTACATGCTACACCTACTCAGATAAACTGTATAATCTTCCTAACGCTACCATATACCTTAGAAGTTATCAAAAAGATTCGTCGAATAAGGAATGTCTATACTAAATCACAATGCAAGTAGGCCTATTATGACGATCACTGGAATGATGTAATTACTTACCTCTCACTTCCCTCGGTTAGCGATGAATATGCATGACAGGCCATATAATCATTTAAAGTTGCAATTTATTGCAGAGCAGTAAGAGCCACATCCTTTCAAAATGACTGATTGCAATCGTTTGGGTTGAAAATTCAACTTTCACAAAGGTATTATTTATCACAATGGATTATCATTTCTCTTAAGTGATTACTCTGCATCACCGAAAATCCCTGTGTTAAGTATCTCCTTTCTCCTGTTTATGATTATGATGATAATTGTTATTGTTACTATTATCAATCTCTTACCAATAATACTATTACGACAGTCGTTGTAATGATAATAACAGTAATAGTAATAGTGATATTTATTGTCATTATTATTATTGTTATTATCATTATTATCATCATTATCATCATCATCATCATTATTATTATGATATGATTATTATCATTATTGTTATCATTATCATATTTATTGTTTATTGATTATTATTATATCAATTATTATTTGTAGTTTCATCATCATCATTATTGCTTCTGCACTAGCACTCCTTGTACTACTACAACTATCATCATGATTGGCAAAACACACTGTGTCTCGTTTTTCTGTATATCTATTTTGAGCATAATGTTTTATATTGTTAGCTGTCATCATTTTATCATGACCACTAACTTTGTCATCATTATTATCATCATTGTAATTATTATTATTATAATTATCATTCTCATTATTAGTATGGTTGTTGTTATTGTTATCATCATTGGTGTTTTTATTGTCATTATTATCATTAGCCATTATCATCTCTCCATATGATAATAACCATCAGCATTGTTATTTCTATCATCGCCAATTCCATCATCACCATCCTAGTATTAATCACTAACTTCGTCGTTTGCTTGGAATATATTAATGACATTAGGGTAATTTCAATAGAAGAATAATTTTCCTGTTTAGAAGTGTTGATATCACTTACTAAAATCATTTGAAAGTGAAGTGATAATCACAATTTTGAAATTGGTTGGCCTTCTGTTTTTGTCCGTAGCATGTTTGTGATTTTCTCTTGGACGTGGGTGCGGCTTAGGGCTTCACTCTGGCGAAACAAGATCTGTCCAAGAACCAACCAGCCACGTGTTATAATATTTCATGCTAAGTCGCGTCGAGGCGCTGCAGGAAATTGAAGGTCATGTTTACCATATTCCAAAGAAAATCGTTCTCGGTCAGCTGACAGACGGGCTCTTGTGTTTGTAGGTCAGGTGAGGTCACTCGGCCATGTGGCTTCCGGTGAGACCTTGACCTGGCGTAAATACTCTTTGTCCTGCTTCATGCCAGTTTCCTCCGATCACTTTCCGAAATTCATAGTAAAGGGAGATTTCCTGACTAGCACTGAAACGACGAAGCTTTTATATTCTACGGTATGTTAAAATTTTCAGAGAGGTGGACATTGAGCCATGATATCGTTTCTTGACAACTAGGTGTGGTTTGTTCTATATAACCAAACATATCACAACCAAAGTATCAAGTTGTTCTGCCTTTGGATATATATTCATTTGATGCGTATGCAAGTGTATAAGTAAAATATTAGATTGATGAATAGAGTAGTAGGTAAGCAAGACAGGCATTGCCTTTTAATTTGCTTTTGGAAATGTCGATGACATTCATTTTTAGAATATGAGCAGTTATCCAATATGTAATGTATGGTTACCTGGACAATCGATAGTTTTACAGTTGCACATCTGGATGAAATTTTCTACCATTAGTAGAAAAGGGCGTTATCAGTAGATTAGGGTTGACATTCTATATAAATATGAATCAAACAATAATTGCATGCAGAAGTGTTCCTGGTATAAGCAATATTCTTCGGCGGACTTGCAAAGCATATTTTAGAAATTATAACCAATTCAAGAATTTTATATGAGCGGACATTTGTTGACCACTGCATATATCACAATGTATGGCATTTACCGTGCTGGGATGTCATGAGTTATTTCGTTTAGTCACCCCTAAAATTATACGCGAAAGAAAATTGTTGTATGGTGAAGTTTCAAGGAAAACGAAGCTGAAAGGTAAACTTAAATATTTTAAGATTATATTATGGTATCTTCAGTTATCGGTAAAATTCATACTTATTTATGTATCTTGTAACATAATTATGATATAGTATATATGTAGTATTACTGGAGTCATAATCAAGGTTATTACTTTTACTGTTACCATCCACGTCCACAATTTGTATTGAAGCTAATGTTTATTCCTACGTGTTCCAATAAACTACAAGTCATTAACATGCTTATTTCTGAAGTAACTGGGAAAATGTAAATGAAGAATTTAGGGAAATAGCAAAATCCTCCGATGGTATTTGACACATTTTTCGTTATAAATTCTCCAAACGCTCGTCACAGCAAAGGTCAGGAGCAGTTGCCATAGTTGCCGATAGATGGCATGTATGGTCCGCCGTCAGTGGGAGGTTAGAACCTGGAGGGAGGCGGAAGTGTGTGCGTTGTGCTTACCGTTCAAGTCTCCACAACGAATTGGTTTCTCGTGTGTTCAACTCTGAAAATGGACGTTTAGAAAACACGTTGATCGCATTTGTGATTCAGAGATCTTTTGTGCTTTTGAAAACCGAAGGCGAATGCGACCATTTTGAGGGTTTAAGCGAAAGTAAATCTCTCGTCCCATTTCTCTCTGGCCCGAGA
>BOPN01001804.1:22500-27500 GCA_017312705.2 Penaeus japonicus | reverse complement strand
GTCGTGCCGTAGCAATATCGCATTAGCGGTTACACTGGGACAGCCTGACCGGAAGCTCATCGCTGCAGGAAGGGCGTGTGAGGGACTCATGTACCGGCCAGTGGGTGTTTTTGTCCAAAGTATAGAGCAGCCTTTACTAGTATAACGATGATGGAATGGTAGTTGCACAAGTGGCCTATATACACCTTTGTTGATATAGAAAACAAAGACTGTATCTTTGCACAGAAACCACGCGCTGCACGGGTAGGGGGTACACGCAATCACCACTTTTATTATGCTGTTAAAACCACGAATGGAAACAGCTTCTTTTCTGGCTTCTCGCATCTACGACAGCTTCTCGCACTTCCACCTTGGCACACTGGCCTTGGCCTGAGAAACCTATAGTAAGCAAGGCGATTGTACGTTGACCTTCTCTCCATCTCCGCTTCCTTCCAGAAAGCCGTACATGTTGCCTGATGTTATTTTTTTTTCTTAGGAAATCACCCGTTTCGTGTCCGTGTATCCTCGTGGTAAAAATTTTCATAACATCATTAGCATATTCCATTTTGATTGTGCTGTTCAGGTGATTGTGCCTTTGCCAGTGTTGTTATTGTGTTATTGTTATTTCTCGGCACGTTTAACATTTGCCATTGGTTTGTTCGCAGGCGTGGGCGAGGGAGCTTCTGCCGCGGGAGAAGACGACCAGGTGGACGGCAGCATCATTACGAGGCACAGGGTAAGTGTCAGAAGCAGAGCCACGGCCAGTGCAGTTGCAGTTATTTCTCCTGTTATTTTCTTTATTTGTCCGCCCCCTTCGCTCGACGAGGATGTCCTTGTTCACGCTCGAGCAGATGACGCGATGTCTGGGAAGCCCGGAGCCGTGCAAGGACAGTGCAAGAGCAATTCTCCGGCCGCGGGACGGAAACTCGTCTCGTAAAGTCCCTCCCTCGCAAACACCCTCATTTCCCTTAATGCTCAAATGTCATTTCCTCCTTGTGGACCAGCTGTGAGTACAGCTACCTTTTTCCATCACAACGCTCCGTTAACACCCCCTTTCTCTCTCTCTTTCCCTCTCCCTTTCCTTCCCTCTCCCCCTCCCCCTCCCTTTCTCTCTCTCTCTCTCTCTCTCTCTCTCTCTCTCTCTCTCTCTCTCTCTCTCTCTCTCTCTCTCTCTCTCTCTCTCCCTCTCCCTCTCCCTCTCCCTCTCCCACACATTTTTTGTTTATATTTATCATTACTTAATGAAGAATGAAAAGTGAAGGTTGAATTATCCCTCCAGCGCCACAAAAGAAAGATTAATGGTTGTTTTTATAGAAGAGAAGGAGGGCTCGCCTATCTCGAGGCAGCAGCAGTGCGTGCGAACAAGGTGGGTCCTGCGGCTCCCGGCTTTCGTGGCTGCGACGCGACGTTGCGGACTTGCACTGCACGCAAGCTCAAGATCACGTGATCGGTCATTGTGCTGCGACCACATCCATCGCTTTGTTGATTGCCACATCCATAGCCGCAGGCGGCAGTCATTTTCCGCTCTTAGCTTTGTGAGGGTAAAAAAGGAGAGTTGATGGAGGGATCGGTGTAAGTGTGGCAGAGGGAAGGATGTGAAAATCCGACACATCTTTTAGGAAAATCGCTGAAAGAACGATTAGTGCCTTAGGCAAAAAAATGGCCGGTTTAAGCAACACGATGGTGTATTTGCAATAGAAAATGCTGCGAGGTTCCCGAGAGATGAAACGTATTGAGGATTACGGATTCACTCGGCGGTTTGACGACAGGGCTCGGGGGAAGGGGAGGGTCTTCTCAAGTTCCATACATGTGCACAACACACTCAAATATGCACCCTTGTCTGCTTATTTTAAATGTTTGAGATATAGTAATGATGATGATGATAATGATATGGATAATATTGATAATGATGATGGTTGTGATTTAAAAAATTATTATAGTAAGTATAAAACTAACTGGGTATACAGTATATACGTGTGACGATAATTAAGTTGGTGTTAATGTATCACCTCCGGGAGATAGTTTCAAGGATGGATGAGGATCTGAGAGCGTCCTTTGCGTACGCCATAGCACGAATAAAGGAGCACGCATAGCTAACAAATACCGGCATAGCACACGAAAAGCATCGTTCAAAAAGCAGGTGTAAAAGGAAAGGTGAGGAAACGGGGGAGAGAGCGAGCGGGGAGCGAAAGGATGAGGTGGGCGGTCCGAGCAAGAAAGAAGGAAGAGGGAAAAGGGATTTGAATTTCGAGTTGAGGAGAGGCAGAAGCGACCGTTGTTTGTGGGACAAAGCCGGGTTCTTGGCGGAGGAAGTTCAGCTGCTCGTGACGGAAGAGGCTGGGGTGGAGAGGGGGTGGGGGTACGGCCCCTGTGAAACAAAAAAGAAGGAAAATTGGAAACATTGAGATTGAATGTTTTTTAACTGATTGAAAGAGTGCACTTTTTACTCTTAACATCGCCTTTCCTTGATTTAGGTTATTACCAGAATCTGAGTTTGTCAACACTAGTTTACAAAAAACAAATTGAAGATCCGATGTATTGTCAAAAACACGCAAAATTAATTGTGTTGGCGTGTAATAAATAGCACGTGTGAATTTGTATGGGAATTCCCGTTCTGATATATAGGTATATGTATATATATATATATATATATATATATATATATATGTATGTATATGTATGTATATGTATGTATATGTATATATGTATGTATATGTATGTATATGTATGTATATGTATGTATATGTATGTNAATATATATATATGAATATATATATATATATATATATGAATATATATATATATATATATATATATATATATATAATATATATATATGAATATATATGATATATATATAAATATATATATATATAATATATATATAAATATATATATATATGATATATATATATAATATATATGTATAATATATATTATATATTTATATATATATAATATGTGTATGTATGTATGTATACATACATATCGAAATAAAATCAGTGTGGAACTACACGCTGTTTGGTGCTTGTTTTTCCATGAGCTTCTTTTTGTGTCCTCGCGCGTGTTCACCTTGAACTGATCTGTTGATGGCATCTGCTTTGCTTTGTTGTATTTCGGTTTTTCTATCCCGGGCAGACGAGGTAGCGGTTTTTAGATTTTTAGAGCTCGAAGATATTTTTTTCCAGATATAGCGATGATTGATTTCATTGTATTTAGCAAATCAGAAAAAAATGTGTGAATGAGTGAGTCTGATTGAGATGAAATGGTCATAATTGAAAAGTATGATGCATATTCTACGAGAAAGAAATACTTTTTCTGATAATTGCGAATGCCATTCATATATCTACACATCATTCATAGCATTTTCGTTTTTTTTATATATTCCTACTACTTGACATTTATGTTTAACTACTTTGCTGACTCAGTCTATTTTAATGTAATAGCCCTTCTCAGGTAAACGGAATTGTAGGAAAGCCTTGGAATCCCTGTATATTTAACAGAATATTCATAAGTCAGAGTTTTTTTTACAATTTGATAAGGTTTCAAGAACATGGAAGAACCACGAAATCCTCATTAAAACAAAAGAAAAATTTGGGGAATGCGGGTCGAGCGAAACATCAAATGAAGTCCATTATAACGGGGTCAAAATAGATTGCCGACGGTGATCTTGTTGCACTCCTTGACCATTTTGATTGGAACGGGGAGCTTGATATCGAAGTCACTCATAAAACAATCAGGTACCGCAATACACAGATGTAACTTAACGTAACAACCGCTCAGAAGTATCCGGAGGAGGATCATTGTACAATAGGTATGCGGTGATCGAAGGCGGCGGGAGGAAGCGGATGTGGATGGCGGGCGGGAGAGACCGGAGAATGACAACAGCGGATATAATTCTACTGCACTTCTCGTTTGCTCACAACACTGGGGCTCGATGAGGAGGAGAGAACCTTGAAGTGGAATAGTTTGCGAATTTGTTTGGTGTTGGTTATTTATTCCAAGTCCATTTTTATGTAAAAGTAAGAAGAGAAGAGGATAGGTCTACTGGGGGCAAAACAGCTTTCTTTGTTATATGAAAATTAACCAGAACTTTCACAATGTAGAAGGTAGCTCATTGAAAGCTATTACTACTTTTATATAATTAAAGAAAGAGTGACTTTAACATGTGCTTCGAGGAAGTCTTTGTTCGAAAACCCTAACTTATTCCAGGCTTCGACGTCTGTAAGTTTTAGCATTCCGCGCACGAGTGTTAGGATCGTGAGAGTTAGCTGATACAGAAGGAATTTCACCTGTGATGGCTGTACGCTCACCTGTGTGGCTAGTGTGCGTGAGCCGTAGTGAGAGGAGGGTTCTGTACGACTGCATTCTGCTAAATACTTAGAGCTTTCTTTAGGAGTTACTTAATTTTTGTGACAAAATCATTTGTAATTATCTGGCCAACAACTTCTTAGGTGAGTAGATAAGTATTTGAATATCAATTGTGAATTATAACAAATATGGAAGTTTCTTTGTAACTTTCAGCATTTTCTTACTGAGTTACTGTAAATGGGTTTATGTGCTCAGTAAATCTTTAAAAGGAGTTGATTGCGTAAGGCGTAGTACTCATAGAGAGTGTTATAATCCAAGGCCACGAAAACAGGCAAGGTTAGTGGTAGGCTGAGCGGTACTGTAGGTTGTGGCAGCGCAACCTCGTTACTTCGACCCGAATCTCTCTAGCACCCACCACGTTTTCTTGGGTTGCTTCCATTCACGTGTGTGTGCATATGCGAAAGGCTAAGCAGTGGGGAGGACGGCGCAACGCGAGTGGCTTGGGTGCGGAGATCCAGTTCGGGTGGTGCATACTATTTTCCGCATTGTACACCCAACATTCATGTCTACTGCAATTATCGTAGTCACACTTCCATAGCAACGTTCATTAAAGATACGTCCTGATTTGGAAAACAGTTTTAAGGTGGTCCTCCCTCACCAACCCCTCCCCCACCAACCCCTCCCCCGCCCCCCTCTTCTTGTCCTGACAC
>BOPN01001804.1:0-10000 GCA_017312705.2 Penaeus japonicus | reverse complement strand
AGTGTTTCTGCTTGACTCGCGCCGTGCATCGAGATGCCGTTGCATATCCTGGTGGTAGACACTCGAGGCTCATGCACATTATGTGTAGTTTGTTTTTTAGTCTCCCATCCCTTACGCACGCATGCACTCAATCCTTCCTGCCTTAAGTGTGTGTTTGATGGGAGGACACGGCCACAACACACGTATAACACACGCAACACAGCACAGACACCACACATCATACACACAACTCTCACACGTCACACACATATCAACACACACATCACACAACACGCACATATCACATAACACACACATTGCACAACACGCACATATCACATACCACACACCCACACATCACATCACATCACACAGCACGCACACATCACACACATACAACACACGCATCAAATCACATCACAACACACACATCAAATCACATCACAACACACACATCAAATCACATCACAGCACATATATACATCACACACACACACACATACATCACACACACACACACATACATCACACACACACACACACATCACACACACACACACACACACACACACACACACACACACACACACACACACACACACACACACACACACACACACACACACTCACTCTCTCTCTCTCTCTCTCTCTCTCTCTCTCTCTCTCTCTCTCTCTCTCTCTCTCTCTCTCTCTCACACACACACACACACACACACACACACACACACACACACACACACACACACACACACACACACACACACACACACACACACACACACACACACACACACGCACACGCACACACACACACACACATATCACACGCGCATACATATGCGTGCACTGCATACATAAACACACATCACATGACATCACATTACACAGAGGTACACACTGCTTATACAAAGCGCATGAACACAGATGAACAAAATATCTATGCACAACACACACAGACATGGATATACAGAAACTATACACATAATATACCCAACACGTTTACACTTGTATACCCAACATATATACACATGTATACCCGATATGTTTACACTCGTATACCCAACATATATGCACATATATACGCAACATATATACACATATATACCCAACATATATACCCAACATATATACACAACATATATACCCAACATATATACCCAACATATATACACAGCATATATACCCAACATATATACACATATATGCCCAACACGCATACACATATATACCCAACACGCATACACTTATATACCCAAAACGTATACACATACATACCTAACATATATACACACATATACCCAACATATATACACACATATACCCAACATATATACACATATATACCCAACATATATACACATATATACCCAACATATATGCACATATATACACCCAACATATATACACATATGCACAACATATATAACATATATACACATATAAACACATATACCCAACATGTATATATGTATATACACCCAACACGTATACATGTATATATACCCAAAGCGTATACATGTATATACACCCAACATGTATACACATATGCCCAACACGTTTACACGCAGGTAAACCACATAAATACAGACACAACACGGATGGCTTTATTGTTAGGAAACTCACGCCTCCGTTTCATTTGCCATCCGGTATATATTTTTATTTGGCTTTATTTCCCCGTCGATTACTTATTTTTAAGTCAGATTACTTTATTATTTTATCAACAAATCTTTTTACCCCTTGATTAACTCGAAAAAAAAATAATGAAATATTAAATCGGAAATTGTGATTTTTAGATAAAGATAAAAGGGCGAAACTATGATGAGTTAAGATGACGGCCGGACTTGTCGCCGCCGGACGCCTCATTGGCTGTCACGGTTTCTGGCACTGGACCAAGCCAGGTATGGAAGCAGCCGCCTGCATCCTCCTCCTCCTCCTCCTTCTCCTCCTTTTGGGCTGATCCGCCCTACCTCTGTACTAGGTGGCACTCCTGAGTAATCCTGGGAGCAGGAGGACAAGCGATACTAATCGTTGCAAACGAAAAAACAAACTGACAATTAGTGATTTCGGAATACAATGTCCTCGAGCAGCAACTGGTTATCCTTGAGTCGATTAGACGCACGAGCGCCAAAGGGAAGTCTCTCCTTCGTATTACGCATCATAACATTAAGACGCTTTGTTGACATGCACATGTAGTCCGTTATTTATTATTATTTTCTTTGTTAAATGCCTGGTGGTTGATGAAACCATATCCTTGAATGTATTTTTTTACTGCTGCTACCTTTTCACGGCCGAAATTTATTTGAACCGAATTCTATTATACTGAGACATACCTACAAGTTTAGTGTGCTTTTATAGACCCCCATTTTGACGAACTCTTTTGCTTGAAATGAAAACTTTTCTGCAGCAGCAATCCCAGTCCTGAATCTAGGGAGGCATGGCCGTCCCTTGAAAGGCGGTGTCAGACCTGGCCATCATGGTATTTTTTGAAGCAAGACAGCTGTCTGGATAAAAGAGTGGAATACACGAGAGTTGACATCAAAGGAATGGGTGATGAAGTGCACGAGGAAAACGCTGCGCGAAGTAACAACGTTACGGCGACAGCGTTGAGGCGGACATGATGTGGTGAGTGTGCGCGCATGTGCCGTGACTCACTCCCGCTGGATCTTACTCTCTCTTTTTTACTTGGCGATGGCTGCGGGCCGGCCGAAGGTTGTTCGAAATCGCATTTGATATATTTTAGATTTTCCTCAGTATGTTTTGTTGAGTTTGTATCTCTTTCAAAGACTTGTGAATATTTCATGCTTTGGTAGAAACATGCTGAGCCGATGAATCATCAGCTTAATCAGCCAGCGGAGGTGATAACATATCGAGATCCGGGAGGAAAATCAGCTCTTAACAACTGAAGATGGATGCACTGTTCTCATGCGGCCGCGCTGCTGTCTCCTTTGGGATAGTTTCTTCCTTCTTTGTATTTGGGAGTAGTTGCTCACTCACTCACTCACTCACTTTCTCACTCACTCACTCACTCACTCATTCACTCTCTCACTCACTCCTCACTCACTCACTCACTCACTCACTCACTCACTCACTCACTCACTCACTCACTCACTCACTCACTCACTCACTCACTTTCTCACTCACTCACTCGCTTTTTCACTCACTCACTCACTTTCTCACTCACTCACTCGCTCATTCTCTCACTCACTCATTCTCTCACTCACTCACTCATTCTCTCACTCACTCACTCATTCTCTCACTCACTCACTCATTCTCTCACTCACTCACTCATTCTCTCACTCACTCACTCACTTTCTCACTCACTCACTCACTTTCTCACTCACTCACTCACTTTCTCACTCACATACTCACTCACTCACTCACTCACTTTCTCACTCACTCACTCACTTTCTCACTCACTCACTCACTCACTTTCTCACTCACTCACTCATTCTCTCACTCACTCATTCTCTCACTCACTCACTCATTCATTCTCTCACTCACTCATTCATTCTCTCACTCACTCACTCATTCGCTCACTCACACTCTCACTCATTCACTCACTCATTCTCTCACTCACTCATTCATTTTTTTCACTCATTCATTCATTCATTTATTCATTCATTCATTATCTCACTCACTCACTCATTCCCTCATTCACTCACTCACTCATCTCATTCTCTCATTTACTCACACTCATTCTCTCATTCACTCACACTCATTCTCTCACTCACTCACTCATTCTCTCACTCACTCACTCATTCTCTCGCTCACTCACTCACTCATTCATTCTCTCACTCACTCACTCATTCTCTCACTCACTCACTCATTCTCTCGCTTACTCACTCACTCATTCATTCTCTCACTCACTCATTCATTCTCTCACTCACTCACTAATTCTCCCACTCACTCACTAATTCTCCCACTCACTCACTCACTCATTCATTCTCTCATTCACTCATTCATTCTCTCAGTCACTCACTAATTTTCTCACTCACTCACTCATTCATTCTCTCTCTCACTCACTCACTTATTTTCTCACTCACTCACTCACTCATTCTCTCACTCACTTACTTACTTACTTACTTACTTACTTAGTTATTCTCTCACTCACTCACTCATTCTCTCACTCACTCACTCATTCTCTCACTCACTCACTCATTCTCTCACTCACTCACTCATTCTCTCACTCACTCACTCATTCGCTCACTCACTCATTCGCTCGCTCACTCACTAATTCTCTCACTCACTCACTCACTTGCTCATTCACTCACTCATTCATGTGTTTTTGTTTCTACGCGTGTTTGCTTTTGTTTGCATATGTATGTGTACGTGTATTTTTGTGTGTGCGTGCGTGTATGTGATTTTGTTTTTTATGTATATATGTAGTGGGTGGGGGTGAGGGGTATGGAGGGGTGCGTGCGGGAGATGTCGGTGTATATCAGGATGCGTTTGTATGTATGCTGTGTACCATTTCGTCCTGAGGATGCGGTTGGGAATCTGAGCTTTACTTCACCGTAAGAGCAAATGAAAGCGGCGCTGGTCGCCCGTTGTGTAAATGGTGACGCCATCTCGTGATGCCTTTGGTGGCGCTTTCTTACGTTATGTCTATGACCAGCGATTTTTTACACTCCAATTCTCCCCTCCGCCGCTAGCTCTCTCCCTCGCGCGGCGGACGAAACTCTTCCGTCTCAGCCGTGCCGTGCTCGCTCCCGGCCGCGAACACACACTCCACTTGTGTTTCCTTTATTTCTATCCCTAATTATTTCTGGAGATTGCATTCCGCAGTGTCAAGGAAACATAATTTGTTTCTAAAACTTTGGTGCTCTCGAAATTCCATAGGAAGGACACTACTATTGCATGACCATTCGCTCTCGGAGGATCATATTAACGCCTTTACCCTAGGTACTGGCGCGTTTAACTGATCCTCTAAACGCTCTCGTTTCATTTACTAACATGCACTATTTACACGAACACTAATATGAATCCTAGTGACATAATTACGGCACGCGTTTCCACTTTCGTTCACATTTTTCTTAACCAGTCCTCTCCTTGCCCTCCAAAGTTTCGTCTCCACCCCTCCCCCAGATACACTAATCTTTGGTGCTCCCTGGTTAGAATAAACATCTTGAGTGGCAAGAGTTCCAGATTTTTCGATATGGATCTAGATATGGATATGCTGAATTTATCAACACTCATAAATGGTTTGTATGTAAAACTAATCTTATTCTCTTTTCCCCAGGTGAGTTGTGAAGCGATGATACCGGAGGTACTGGCAGCTGTCATGAGGTACTGTGCCGAGGGTTATTGATATAGGCAGCTCATGGCCTTCAACATGATCCGTAATCGGAGGTTTATAAGTAACCGCTAGAGCCGTTGTCATTACAAAGGTAAAGCTGAACGGCCATCCAAAGCATATGTTACGATGGATGGTCTATCGCCAATCCACAAAGGTCTTAAAGGCCCCCACACTCGCTCAGTTAAATGCCCAAGTGCATGGGAATCGTGTGCAAGTTTTTGGGCCCGGCACGTACAGTGCGCCGATTCAGATGCTTCTGCAATTCCAAGCAAATCGCGCGTCTTGTGATGCTGTGGCAGTCTTTGCGCCTACACTGTGGCAACAACAACTGCGATAAGTGAATAAATGCATAGGCGCACACCTCGCCGTGAATTTACCCATTTCCGTCACCTCGCCAAATGTTAATTATTTATCATTTGGAAGACTACTAGTAAGGCAGTTACGTTATATGTGCAGTTCAATGTGCATAATTAAGTTTTACCTTCGTTTTTATCATAGATTATATATATATAGATAGATAGATAGATAGATAGATAGATAGATAGATAGATAGATATAGATATAGATATATAGATATATAGATATATAAACATATCTTGCAAATGTTTTAGTAATCTTTTTAAATACAGAGTGATAATTGTGGTATGCTGAGTGCTGGAGGAGGAGAAGGATATTTGTATGAAAAGAGATTGCAGCGAGCGATCTGATGAGTTAATGTCCATGCAAATGTACTTTTCATTTAACCTCAGCCTGAGTAGGAAGCAGGATGGTAGAATTATTGGTGCTACGTGAATGGAGAAGACCATTCTCACAGCACTCTTTGCGTCAAGCACTTTTACGCAAGAATCTGAATCTGGAATTTATTAACGGAGGGATGTCTCTGTTCAGTGTTCCTCAGATGTGGCTGAGTAAACACTGATATTATATTAGTTGCCTAGAGTAACACTTTTATTTATTGTCAGCAAGTGCTTAACGATCCTGATTGATTTGCTAATGAGGGTCGAATTGATTTATAGGATTTCGTAAGTCATTGTAAACTTTGAAAACGATTCATAAAAAGCTTGTTCTGTGGGCGTTGATTATATCCAATCACGACCCTGCTGCCGCCTTCTTGAGTGTTCTACACTGTTGGTTTAAGCAGCATTTGAATGTTGAATCAGAGTAATGGAACTGGTTGTCCGTTTCTGCTTTTTTGCGGTCCAACGGTAACTGCGTAGAGGGGAGGAGTGTATAGTATGTAACTGTACTTCCACATACTGGGCCTTACGGGTTAGTGCATTGCTGTATCATTGGGTCTTCAAAGATTATAGATTTGTAGAAATTTTGAAACTGACTTCGCCAGTCATAATTCGGAACGATAGCAGTTTCTTCGATTAACTTCGCTTCCGTCATCTTTCTCTCTCAAGTGTCGAGATAACATCACGTTCAAGTCATTGCTGGGGATGTCGACCTCGTACGTGTGGGTGACTTGACGTTAGGGGCAGGTCATGGGTCACACAGCGTGGGAGAGGTTGGCCATGTCACGTTCCCCCAAGGCGAGGCAAGCAGCCGCGCGCCGAGGACCGCTTCCCTCTCCCCCTTCCCTTCCCTCTCCCCCTCCCCTTCCCTTCCCTCTCCCCCTCCCCTTCCCTCTCCCCCTCCCCTTCCCTCTCCCCCTCCCCTTCCCTCTCCCCCTCCCCTTCCCTCTCCTCCTCCCCTTCCCTCTCCTCCTCCCCTTCCCTCTCCCCCTCCCCTTCCCTCTCCCCCCTTCCCTCTCCCTCTCCCCCACCCCTTCCCCTTCCCCTTCCTTCTCCTCCTACCCTTCGCCTTCCCTCTCCCCCTCCCCTTCCCTCTCCCCCCTCCCCCTTCCCTCTTCCCCTCCCCTTCCCTCTCCCTCTCCCCCTCCCTCTCCCTCTCCCCCTCCCCCCCCCCCTCCCCCCCCCTCCCCCCCCTCTCCCTCTCCCCCCCCCCCCTCCCTCTCCTCCTCCCCTTCCCCTCCCCCCTCCCCCTCCCCCCTCCCTCCCCCCCTCCCCTTCCCTCTCCCCCTCCCCTTCCCTCTCCCCCTCCCCCCTCCCCTCTCCCCCTCCCCTTCCCTCTCCCCTTCCCTCTCCCCCTCTCCTTCCCTCCCCTTCCCTCTCCCCCTCCCCTTCCCTCTCCCCCTCCCCCTTCCCTTCCCCTCATCTCCCCTTCCCCTTCCCCTTCCCATTCCCCTCATCTCCCCTTCCCTTCCCCTCCCATCCCCCTCCCTTCCCCTTCCCCCTCCCCCTCCCCTTCCCCCTCCCCCTCCCCTTCCCCCTCTCCCTCCTCCCTTCCTCTCCCCTCCCTTCCCTTCCCTCTCCCCCCTCCCCTTCCCTCTCCCCCTCCCCTTCCCTCTCCCCCTCCCTCTCTCACCCTCTCCCTCTCCCTCCCCCTCCCCCTCCCCTTCCCCCTCTCCCCCTCCCCCTTCCCCCTCCCCTTCCCCTTCCCTCTCCCCCTCCCCCTCCCCTTCCCTCTCCCCCTCCCCTCCCCTTCCCCTCTCCCCCTCCCCTTCCCTCCCCCTCCCCCCCCCCCCTCCCCTTCCCTCACCCCCTCCCCTTCCCTCTCCCTCTCCCCCTCCCCTTCCCTCTCCCTCACCCCCTCCCCTTCCCTCTCCCTCACCCCCTCCCCTTCCCTCTCCCTCTCCCTCACCCCCTCCCCTTCCCTCTCCCTCTCCCCCTCCCCTTCCCTCTCCCTCTCCCCCCCCTCCCCTTCCCTCTCCCCCTCCCCTTCCCCTCTCCCCTCCCCTTCCCTTCCCTCTCCCCCTCCCCTTCCCTCCCTTCCCTCTCCCCCTCCCCTTCCCTCTCCCCCTCCCCTTCCCTTCCCCTTCCCTCTCCCCCTCCCATTCCCCATCCCTCCCTCTCCCTCTCCCTCTCCCTCTCCTTTTTCCTCTTCCTCCCTCCCTCCTCTGCCACCCACCCCTCCCCCCTCTGCCACCCCCCACCAATTTTCAGCCATCCTGCCTTTGCTAATGAACCGCGTTACATCAGTCGCCCGAGGTCATGGAAACGTGAAGTCATGCCACTTGGCAGAACTACATCGCTTGTAGCGGTCGTGGTGCTGTCGTGCTGCATCGGAGGAGATCGGATGTTTGGCTCTGGAGGTGGTGATGCGTGTCAGGTTTGCGGTATTTTTTGTAGCCTCGATGTTTTGTGCAGCGGCCCGGTTGCCGGAATTGCATATCCGGTAGATGTTACCATTTATTGTAAATTATAAGTCTTACTATCCAACAGCTATGACTATGCACGCACGCACATAAACACACATAAACACACACAAACATAAACACACACACACATAAACACACACACATACATAAACACACACACATAAACACACACACACATAAACACACACACACACATAAACACTCACACTCACACTCACACACAAACACTCACACAAACACACTCACACACAAACACACTCACACACACATACACACACACACACACACACACACACATACACACATACACACACACACACACACACACACACACACACATACACACACACACACATACACACACACACACATACACACACACGCACACACACACACACACACGCACCATATAAACGCACGCACACACACCATATAAACACACGCACACACTTTCTCCCTTTCTCTCTTTCACCCCCCCCCCCCATCCTTATCTCGCTCTCCGTACCTCTCTCGCTCACTCTCCTTCCCTCTCTCCTTGCTTCTCCCCTTCCCTCCCTTCCTCCTTCCATCCCTTCCTCCTTCTATCATCCCTTTCCCCTTCCCCTTTCCCCTTACCCTTCCGCTTCCCCTTACCCCCTTTGGATAGGGAAAGGGTATCTAGACTTCGATGGAACAACTACGAAAAAAGTAAAGCCGCAGTTTACCCTGAGATCGACGATTGTACATCGCCAGCGAAATGTCTCAAGAGTACTGATAAGGCCAAGATTTACATAGACCTTGGGTAGGCCTGGATGTGGAATGGACACATGCCTACTCTGGCAGGTAGAAGTATTGTTGCCATGGTAACTTGTGTATCGCAACCACAACAAATATGATGAAAATCATATTGCGATGTTATTGATGGTAATAGCTGATGCTAATGATAGATTGTATTTGCTTTAATCAGATAGTAAGCTAAAGATGATGGCCCCTAGTGTTGCATAAATTGTGTCGGTGCAATGCATTTCGATTGTCATTCCTTGTGCGCACACAGTATCGTAGGCCTATGCAGGCTCTGCCAGAAGGTACACAGGTTGGTGCCACAAACTTGAATGAGAAGTTATCGCTTGAGAACGAGACATTGGCACGACATTTGCAGTCCGCTCTTGCCTAGTTCAGATTTTTTCCCTCAGTAATATAGTTATAATACTGCGCTCCTTCAATTAGATTGAAGGTTCGCAGCAAATTGAAGGGGTGCGGATATAGACCAGTGAACTTATTGTAACTCTGACTCGAACAAGTCTCCAGGCATTGTCATCTGCAATTGAAAAGTGACTATCGCTTCCAGACTCAAGACTACGCCTTTGCATGGCGGCGATCGGCTGTTTGACTTCCTTCTCCGCCCTCTCTCTCCCCCACTTCAAGGGCTTCCCTTCCGCCAGTCCTCCTACGGCCTTTTATCCCTTATACAAGGTCTACGCCAAAGAGGGTGCGATTCTGAGCCCCCACCCCCCTCTTTCTTTCTCTCTCTCTCTCTCTCTCTCTCTCTCTCTCTCTCTCTCTCTCTCTCTCTCTCTCTCTCT
>BOPN01001803.1:259026-261061 GCA_017312705.2 Penaeus japonicus | reverse complement strand
AGAGAGAGAGAGAGAGAGAGAGAGAGAGATACAGAGAGAGAGAGAAAGAGAAAGAAAGAGAGAGATAAACACATGAATGACAGCTATAAGCAATAATAGATAGAGACCCATAGCCCAGCACTAACGGCCTCACCCCCACCCCCCCCCCCCCCCCCCCCCCCGAGAGCTGAAGGCGCGAAAATCGAACAACCCGAACGAGCGAAAGTTCAACGTCGCCGACTACGTCCGCCAGGAGGCCAAGAGCGACGGCTGCGTGTGCAACGTCGGCTAAAGCAAAAACAAAACAAAGACGCAACGTAACCATCAAACGTTTTATTCTGAGGTGACGCTTTGTCCTTGAATTTGGCAGGTCCAGCAAATCGCGAGTCTGTTGTTGAGTGTCTGTCGGTCGATGTCTGTGGCTGCGCAGACGGTTCCAAACACAGCGAGGTCGGCTGGAAGGAGATTTGTGTCTGTCTGTTGAGGAAAACGGCGTTTGTGTCTGTGTCGAAGGGTGGGAAAGAGGGTTTGTATGGAAGGGTTTGGAATTTAGTGGCGAGGGGTCAGTGTCTTGGGTCATAATGGATCATAATGGATCAGTGGAGTGGGATAGCGAGACTGTACGTGTATGTATGGCTTAGGGGGCATTTTGTGTTCGTTGTTTGGGTCGAAACTATCCAAAGGCTTTATCTGAGCTTTGGCGATCGATTCAGAGTACTGTAACAACAAAGGTATGTTAGAATACAGAGATACAAATGTTAGATGAAATCCCCCAAAAATAAGTTACATCAGAAATACAGTGACAATAATACATAAGTCTGTAATGTGCGCTAGAATATTTATGCTTGTATTTGTATCCGAAACAGGACACAAGTTACGATAGGGTATGGTCAGAAAACGGAGAGAGTTTACGAAACAGAAAGAACTACCGTGGTAGACGTCCGTCACTTCACATTGTTCCCCAAGTATTCCATGAATCAAATAGTCTCAAGGTCCGGTGAGGATAACCATTTATTCGAGATCGGAAAGTGTTGAGACATCCGGTTATCGATGTGTCAGATGAGACGGCGAAGCTCCTGATATATATTAAAGAGTTGGTTGAAGATATTGACGTGCACAAAATCCCACTGGGTGTCGAATCTTGGTGAGTCGAGAGTTCTCATTACATGGGAACAAGTCGAGATAGATTATGCATCCTAGAAACACTAAAGCCAAATATTGTTCACCAAGAGCAGATGCAGATACGTCCATTTTGTAACATATTTATTAATCACGAGAAGTTTCTTTGCTTGCAGGCAAATGATTGTATGTATAGATAACCACATATTTATTTCCCCGTATGAGCAAAGTGCTTGCTTGCAAAGGAGCTGTAGCAATATAAATATAAACACAAAGTCCTATAAGACCGGGTAAATCTACACACCAAGCCAACTCGTAAAAGCAATGTAATCACACACACACTTACACTATATTTAGATATATAAAAGGGAATACAAGAGTGATATTACTTGCTATGAAAATGCTTTTTACTGATTTCCATTGTTAGTTTATACTTCCTTCATCCCTTCAGTTATTTTTTATTATGTGTATACTAGGTTCCTCCTGAACAACAGATTTTTCCATTTTTTGTATATGGAGAATCGTTTGTTTTCCTGTGTTGTAGCAAAATATTTGAATACATTTCGAATTTGAAACACTGGCATTATATTTTATTTTCCTTTTCCTTTCTTTTCTTGTTTTATTATCGTTGAATTGGTTTATGTTTTATCTTCTTTTTCACATATACCTAAATTAATCATGTCATTGGTAGTTTCTACACATCACAGCGGCCGGAATCGGTTCTGCCATGCAAGTGGAACGCGAGTGATATTTCAATTGCAATATTGAAAATGTGTTTAACAGTTCACAACAAAATGCTGCTTGATCCAAAGGGATTACAAAGATGAAGCTTACTATTTTACGTCAAAGTGCACATGTATTTTTTATGTATATATATTTTTTGTTTTATTTGTACATCTACATTTTTACATTGCTTCCCTCCTTCCTCTACCTTTTC
>BOPN01001803.1:244026-249026 GCA_017312705.2 Penaeus japonicus | reverse complement strand
TTCAAATTTGGTTTTGCATTTTCGCCACGGATTGGTTCCGAGATCGCATTCTCCTTTGGTAAAGGAATGGCTGGCCTTGGGCCTGGAAGAGCTCCTGTGCCATGTCCAAGTGCCGGAGGAGGAATGAGCTGGTTAGGAGGAACCTTCATATGGAGTCCTTCGAAGGCTCCAGGTCGGGGATTCCTAAATCCTATTGGGGGTTGGAAATTATTCCTCTGGTCCTTTTCTATTTGTGAGGGACTTCGATTTTCGCGTTGTAACGAGGGCTTATTCCCTGGAAACGCCTGCTGATTGGGCGGACGAATTCCTCCAGGAGGGGAAATCTTCAGTCGATGACCAGGTACATTAATGTGAACGGGAGCGAAGGTGGCGCCTCTTGTGGTAAACGCGAGAGGGATGTCGTTCACCAACACTTGTGGCGGCGGGAAGGGCTTTTCCATCCTGCCTTTCAGCCTGGGTGTGGGCCGGGGTAGGGGTACCTGGGGCCGACTATGACCAGGTCGAGCTAAGGGGATAGGGAAGAGGGGCTTCTTAGCCGAGGGAGGCGGAGGGGGAGGGGGTGGTACGAGTGATGTCGGCCGCTGAGGGAAAGGGGGAGGCTTCAGGAAGTCATTGGCAGTTGAAGGACTGCTATCAGGTTCAGGAATATTTCCTCCCTCCCGAGAAATTAAATCCTTGGCTAATTTGTCTCGCGGCGTTCGGTTAAGTTCGAAGTCGATAAGGTCACGAAATTCGTTAAATTCTATGCGCGGTGGCTCAGTGAATGTTTGCGATGTGCTGCCCACGTTTTCGTTCTTAAAGTGCTCCTCCTCGATGGCGTTCTGAGAAGGGCGAACTCCAGAGGGAAAGGAGTCTACTGCATTTTGGGCTTCCATGGACTCGCTAAAGGGCGGGACTGTGTCGATTAAGGCTGGCAACTTGACTTGTCCATCGGGTGTGGGTGGAGGAGGAAGCACGTCTGGCGCCAGAGTAGGTCGCAGGATGAGCGCAGGAGGCCGCATATCCAGCGGAGGTTCTGTCGGAGGGGCAAAGGGAGGCGGCATAGGAGGGATCAGCGTCGGACGCAGCCGGAATGCCTCGTTAGCGACGCGGTCATTCCCGAAAGATTCTCGTCCCTTTGGGAAGAGCTGAGGGCGACCCGAAGCCGGCGGCGGGAGGGGAGCTATGTTGACTATGGGACGGTGTGACAGCAGAGGTTTGTCGCGGCGGGGAGCTCTGGGAGGAAGGTGGGGGCGAGGAGGGGGGAAAGCTGTAACCTGGGTGTGAGGGGGTGGGGGCGGGGGAGCTCTGAAGAAGGGAAGAATGGAGCGGAGAGCTTCACCCTGAGACTCATCGAACTGCTGTAACGAAGGAAGTAAACCTGCATCTTTTATCGTTGATGGATCATTTCCATTGAGTCCCACAGCAACTTGATTTGTTTCCGTTTGTTCAAATTTTTCATTTGAATTTGCGATATTCTGATGGTTCTGGTTCTCATTTTCTGTCGAGGAACTCAAACTGTTGTCCACGTTATCTTGAACATTCTGGAAAATGCCACGAACATGGTTTTGCTCATGGCTTAAAGCCTGCTGGCGATCCGGGACGTCGCTGCCAAACTCAATAGTATTCTCTCGCTTAACAGGTCGAGGTCGAACCGGCTGATCAAACCTATGTCGCTGATTCGAACGTTCTCGAGAACTCTCTTCGAAGCGACCGGGTCTTTGATTCTCTTGTTCTTCTTGGCTGCCGCCTCGGTGCTCGGGGTCTCGTTGGCGATGGATATCCAGACCCGCTCTCGCTTCCTCGATGATCCTTTGGTCTTCCTTCGTCTCGCCGAAGTGTCCTGTCGGTTGGGGACGAGACCGAAGACGCTCGGAGGCCGACGGTTTCCCGAAGGTCTCATCGGTAATCCCGTGTTCCTCCAAGAGGTAATCGAGAGGAGAGAAGAGCGTGTCGATCTCCCCTTCTATCTCCTCCCTTCCCTCTTGGTCCTCTTCGTCGTCCTCGTCTCTGGAAAGATCCTTGACGACGGGTCTTCGTGAGGATGGTGAGAGTCCTTCGAGAGCATCCTTCGGTTTGGCTTGGAGATCGAACTCGCTTGCGCTGCTATGAAGATCTCCAACAGGAGGGATGCTGTAGACCGGGATTGAGGTGGAGCCTTCTGCATGAGCTGTCGGGCAGAAGTGATTCGTGCATTTTCATAACGTTAAAAATATACGTATAAGAGAGAACATTTTGCGTTCTTGTATTTATTTCCTTACTAATAATGGTACTATTACTACCACTACTGCTATTCTTACTACCATTATCATCATTATCATTATAATCAATATTATTATAATCATTATCACCATTAATATCATCGTCATCATTGTTATCACTCTTATAATCATTATCATGATGTTATCATAATTATTATCATTAGATTGCTGTTAATGTTATTATTACTGTAATTATCAGCATGATCTTCATCATTACTATTAAAATAATTGCTATCATCGTTACTACTATTATCATTCCTGTGTGTGTGTGGGTGGGTGAACTCGTGAGCGTCTTTGTGTGCATATGAATGTAATGACGTAGGGAAATTATATAACAGACGCAGAAAACAAAAAACAAAAGATTCTTGACTCCTTACCGTCATCACTTTGGGAGTCCAGAGGGAATCTCTTGATCGTCATGAAGGAGAAAGAGGCGCCTGTTGCAAAGTAAGAGAAGTTCTTTAACAAACTTCTTTCGCAGTCTTTATTTCTTTCGCTTTTTGTCCTTTTTTCTGGCCTCTCTCTTTAAATTTATTTTTTCCTCTTCTTTTTCTTACGTTTTTCTTATTCTCTCTCTCTCTCTCTCTCTCTCTCTCTCTCTCTCTCTCTCTCTCTCTCTCTCTCTCTCTCTTTCTCTCTCTCTCTCTCTCTCTCTCTCTTTCTCTCTTTCTCTCTCTCTCTCTCTCTCTCTCTCTCTCTCTCTCTCTCTCTCTCTCTCTCTCTCTCTCTCTCTCTCTCTCTCTCTCTCTCTCTCTCTCTCTCTCTCTCTCTCTCTCTCTCTCTCTCTCTCTCTTTCTCTCTCTCTCTCTCTCTCTCTCTCTCTCTCTCTCTCTCTCTCTCTCTCTCTCTATATATATATATATATATATATATATATATATATATATATATATATATATATATATATATATATATACTATACATATATCGTTTTCTGACACACATTCTTGCTGTGTGTGTGTATGTGTGTGTGTGAGTGTGTGTGTGTGTGTGTGTGTGTGTGTGTGTGTGTGAGTGAGTGTGTGTGAGTGAGTGTGAGTGTGAGTGTGATTGTGAGTGTGTGTGTGCGTATGCGTTTTTCTTACTCTCATTCTCTCTCTCTCTCTCTCTCTCTCTCTCTCTCTCTCTCTCTCTCTCTCTCTCTCTCTCTCTCTCTCTCTCTCTCTCTCTCTCTCTCTCTCTTTCTGCATCCATTCATATGGGTACTAAAACATGCTGACACATATGCTTGTAGTGACAAACAAACCTGTATTTATTCATATGCACATGTGCACGTAAATACATACATGCATATATCTACACACTTTCATGTTTGTTTATGTACAGTATATATACAGGTAATATTTATATGTACACGCAATTAAACCATTAACATATTAACAGAATATATTTGAGTCCTTACCAGCATTCACGTTGGTTTTGGGAGTGACTGAAGGACTACTTCTGTCACTGCTTCCTGACGCCTGTACTTTCGCTATCCCGCCCACGCCGCCCGCATGCCGACTGCGGTGTGCATTTGGGCGCGGTTTAAATAGTGCTGGAATACAAAAAGAAAAAAAAATGTATCAACGCATCTGTAGACGTCATTCATATAGTGTTCTGATTGTCAGAGAAGAGTGTGTAAGGTATGGCCTTCAATATGAGTAATGACCAGCATCATGCCGGGAAGTAAGCAATATTCCGATTGTCATCAATAACATTTTTTTTAATTATCTTCACTGTACCTTTACGTCGCTCTTCCAATGAAGCCCTTTCGATAATGTCTTGAGTGGATTCATAAATGAGTTTGTGGAATTTCTCGTCCGAAGACTTGTCTCCGTTGGCGCCTGGCTTGTGCCTTGCCTCGTGAAAGTAATCTCTCAGTTTTGGGTGATCTATTTGAGTGTACCCTTCAGTCGATAGCGGACTTCCGTTTTCTACCATTCCTTCTAAAGGCTTGTTTCTCGTCATCGCTGGGCCGTTATTGCGATGCCCTTCCGTTATACCTCTACTAATCGGGGAAGGTACGGAGGGGAGCGTGAAGGGGCTGTAAACCTTATCGAAAATCTTCGAGTCCAGCATAAACTCCGTGTTACTCATCGTCGTTGATACGTTGAGAAGGTCGAGCCTGTGAGAAGTTAAAGGTTCCATGACTGTTTCAAACTGGCTTTTGTCTAGCGTCGCCTTTTCGAAACGCCTATTATCATTGCGGGCGCGCGTGGATGCGTCTCGCACTGTGTCGGGGTTCTGCACTGTTTCCCGCTGGGTCAAGGTAGTCGACTGTAATTGACCTGCTGGCGCTAATTTCTCTTCGCGCTTTGTTTCCGCGTCGCTTGGCGCGCCGATCTCGCTTTCGTTTTTTTCTTTCTGGGAAGGCGGGCCGTGAAAGGCAAGGCGGACGCGCTCGTCTGCGATGACTGCGGCGGGGAAGTGAGCTGGAGCGACGCCATCTGCAGGCGAGAAGGGCGCCCCGACGACGGTGCTCTTGCTTCGTTCTGGCTCCTTTTGCTTCTGGCTCTCTCTGGGCAATTGGTCTGATAGTATTTTCGAGAAATCTTTCTCCACGCCGCCGTTCTCAGCGCCTCTCTCAGCGCCGTCATTCCGAGACAAGGGTTCTACGGAAGGATCTGAGTGACTGTATTCATCTGGGTCCGTGTCTACGTATGTCTCTTTTTGATATACGTCCATGTCGTCCTTGATTTCCCCGCCAGATGTCGCCTCCTCCAACCGTATTTCGGCCACCGACGGCCCTCCATCACGCCCCCGGGCTTTCTCGAGCCG
>BOPN01001803.1:236526-239026 GCA_017312705.2 Penaeus japonicus | reverse complement strand
ATTTGCGTGCAATTCTACCTACGTATCACAATGTCTTGTGTTCCTGTTATTTTAAGTGTTATCATTGTTTTTACTTCTATTGTCGTTCCTACTATTGTTCATACCAATATTTCTATTGTTGTTGTTGTGATTTTGAATTCTTTACAGTCGGTTTCCTTTCTATACATCTTGTTATTCTTCGTGGAAGTACTGTTGTCAATTCAATGATTGCTGTGTATGCATGTGAGTTTTTCTACCTTTCATTCATTCTCTCTCTTTCTCTCTCTCTCTCTCTCTCTCTCTCTCTCTCTCTCTCTCTCTCTCTCTCTCTATCTATCTCTCTCTCGCTCTCTCAATCTCTCAATCTCTCAATCTCAATCTCAATCTCGCTCTCTCAACCTCTCTTTCTCTCTCTCGCTCTCTCACTCTCAATTTTCTCTCTCCTTCTCTTACTCTTTCTTTTTCTATTTACCTATCTATATCTAGGTCACACAGAGGCAGAAAAATCAAATTTTATGTGTTCGTGTTTGTCACTCGTTAAATCTGTTATTGAGATCTTAGCGTCATTGAATCTCTGTTTTCTGGCATAATGTCATGACTGTCCATTATACTTAGAGCAGGCAGATTCATTTATAGACAGGCTGTGTACAATACATGTAAATGTATCAATAAAGAATTCATTAATTATACTAACTATATTCATGTAAAAGGTGTGTGCATGGATTCCGATTATTTTCGCTTTACAATCCTTATCTCCGTTTTTTTTTATCGAAATAGAGAATTTGGTAATAATGACCTAATGACTTGAATCTTGCTTAACTTCCATCAATGCTTTTTTTTTCCTTTCCTTGTGTTTCTCAAAATGGAGCGTGTGAAGTCATAAATCCCTTAGAGAAACGTAATGAGAATGTCTTTCATTAGGGAACTCGATCGGAAAGGAATTGCTACATCCTTTGGGATTCAACTCTTTTTTTTTTTATCTTAATTTTCTTCGTGTTTTCTTCGTTTCTCTTTTTATACGTTTTCATTTCATGATTATTCTTGTTATACGTACTATTTTCTTTTTTTTATATTTCCTTTGGCTCCGTTGTTTTATCTTCGCATATTTTTCTTCATTCTTTTTCTCTCTCCTTTTCTTTCTTATTTTCTTTATTTTTCATCTTCCTATTCATCTACTCCTCTTCCTTTTTATCTCTTCTGAATTCTCTTTTAAAGCATAAAGCAAAAATATTCCAATAGACTTCTCCGAATCTCTGCGATAGGAGAGATCCGGTACATATCAATGACTTACATGTACACTTTCTCCTTTTCTTGTCATTTCTCTCTCTCTCTCTCTCTCTCTCTCTCTCTCTCTCTCTCTCTCTCTCTCTCTCTCTCTCTCTCTCTCTCCCTCTCTCTCTCTCTCTCTCTCTCTCTCTCTCTCTCTCTCTCTCTCTCTCTTGTACTCTTCTTGTTATTATTTTCCTTCTTATCTTTTTCTTTCCGTTATCTTATTTTCTTTCTTTTTCATATTTTCATATTCTTCTTCTTTCTTTTCTTTTCTTTCTTCTTGTCTTTTTTTTTCTTATTTTTCATTTTTATTTCCTTTTTTCCTTGTCTTTTCATCTTCTCCGTCTTCTTTCTGCCTTTTTCCATTTTTTTCTTAATTTTCTTCTTCTTCTTCTATTTCTTCATATTACTTTCTCCGTTTTTTCTTTTTCTTTTCTTTTTCTTTCTTCTTTCACCAGCATTTTTTATCATAAAGCTATCTGACACATATTTGTTTTTCTCTCGTTCTATACAAATATATATGTATATACATGTATAAGTAAGTATAAGTATAAGTATACATATATTCAAATCACTGACAATCTTTTTTTTTTTTTTCGGTTCGTTTCGCTGAATATACAGTATGAATAAAGCAAAAAAAAAAAAAAAAAAGCATTCACATAAACACACTCACAAAATAAGAACCCTACGAGAGTGAGGAGAGGGGGTGCAGGGAGGAGGGGATGGGGATGGGATAGAGGAGAGAATAGGAGGGAAAGGACGACTAGAGGGGAGGGGAGAGGGTAGAAGGATGGGATGGGGAAGGGAGAAAGGGAAAGTGGGGAAGAAGGGTGAGGGAGGTAGAGGGAAGGGGAGGAAAAGGGAGAGGGTGAGGGAAGGGCAGGAGAGGGGAGAGGTGAGAATGAGGAAGAAACTTGGGAATGGAAAGAGGGGGCGAGGAGCGAGAAGTGGAAAAGAAGGGAGATAAAGGTAAAGAGGAAAGGAAAATAGAGTTGAGGAGAGGGGAGGTGAGAGAGTAATAGAGAAAG
Source organism: Penaeus japonicus (assembly GCA_017312705.2). Taxonomy (NCBI): domain Eukaryota; kingdom Metazoa; phylum Arthropoda; class Malacostraca; order Decapoda; family Penaeidae; genus Penaeus; species Penaeus japonicus. The sequence goes on along the minus strand of BOPN01001803.1, from coordinate 236,750 downwards.
AGATAGAGGGGAGGAGGAAGGAGAGCGGAAAGGAGAGGAGGGAGGTACAGCCAAGGGTGATTTATCACGTGCAAGACATGCACGGCGAGTTGCAAATCTGCCTTGACTGAGCGAGAAAGTTGAAGTCCACCTTTTGCTGGACGTGTTCTGTGGTGGTCTGCACTTCATCGATTGGAAATGGCTTTGTGGATAGCGAAAAAAGGAAATAAGAATGAGAATGTAAC
>BOPN01001803.1:219026-224026 GCA_017312705.2 Penaeus japonicus | reverse complement strand
ACACACCTACACTCATATTCGTGTATACTACCACTACAGACCCCAAATGCCTATCGCAGTGAGATATTAATATGCTCAACACCGTAATTGCTTCGCGTGACGATTCTAGTGTGTTTTTATAGAGGGTTATGGACTTCTTATTCTGTGTGTGTTTACTTGAAAATTATTATTCTTGAGTACATGTATATGTGGTTCTTTATATGGTGTTTGATGTCACCCAGTTACAGATAGATCACCGAGAATAACATCCTCCTGAATCCCCCAACCTTATACTGTTGAGACATGCAACTTATATATATGAGAGGATGACCGTTATTAGGACGGACTGTAAAAACTCTTGTAGTCTTCATGCTTTCGCGATTTTCATTTTTTCTTTTAATCTAACAGAACAGTTCTCATCAAGGGTTACCACATGTTTCAATAGAAAGCTAGGTCATGCAGCTCCTTGTCAGAGATACAAGGTTTTGATAGAAGAAAATAGTATGATTGGTATCCGCTACCATTTCGCCATAGTAAACATTTTCAAGGCTTGTTTTTCTTTGATATTTTATATCTGAATTCATACTCAGTATTTTGTAAAGAGAACGTGTCATTATGTTACTCCCCACCTTCAATACCCCTTCCGATTCATATTTCTCAGTTATTTCTCAAAGTGGAATATCTTGAAGTTTCTATTTTTATGAAAATGTGCAAATTAGATATCCGTTTATAGCCACTTGAATAATGTCACATTTCTTTCATACTTTCGATATCCTCAACGAGACAAATTGCCGCGATGCTAATTCATCAAAAGACTATCATATTGAGTAGTTGATAATGTGAACTCGATATTTGCAAAGCACTAGTCTGACAGGGCTTGCCACAACCATGAAACAACCGCTCTTGAATGTGTAAAATAAAGGGTAAGGGTGTGAAGTTCTGCAAAAGATAAGAAGTATTACACCCGTGGGTTTGAATGCGTACTTGTGCTTATTTCAAACAGTGGTTCAGCTAGATTAGGGTACACGGCATAGTGTCATTTTTGAACTAACATTTTCATGATTTAAGTCCGCTTTCCCAACATCCTGATGTTCTTTAGAATTGAACCACTATCATATTTGTAGTTATTGAACGTTCAGAAATGACAGACAAGTTAGTCTTCAAGGGGAGCCATCAATACTAATTGTACATCAGACTGTAGTGTTGATAATTTGATCATGTATGTATTTTTCTTTTCTTATAATAATTTAACATCTTTGTCACACATTACTGTAAAAAATGGAAATAGGAAATGGTATTATAATATTTAAATGTCTTTATTGAAATCTGCAGACCACATCTTGAAATTCATACAATTATGTCTAAAAAGTCTCCATTTTCACCTTACTCACATTAAGAATCTATAGCAGGCAGTTTCATATAAAATATCAACAACAACGAAACTAAGCACCATAGATACAGGCACCAAAGAAGGTACATAAAATTTGTAGAATGAACTTCATCTCACAAATACATCTCTAAGACTAGACTAAATAATTAGTAGTAGGAAAGTTCTGCCGACACTATGATGAACCTTCTCCCCGAATCACAACTTCTGTTCCAATGCCGTAACTTGCCAACCGGTCAGCCGCAGGAAACTACCAGGGGCTGAAATTTTGTTGCTAGATGTATTATTCAGACTTTCTTTCCAGTCCTTTTCCAATGACGTCTTTTCCTGCGGTGAATCCTTCTCTTCCTCCTCTAGACACAGAACTCCCTCCACAATTCCCATTTCCAAAGTGTCCTTTCTTGTCTTGACTGGCATTTTTTCCTTTACCTAGATGTTTCAGAATACTGAAATGTTGAATTAATGATGAGAGATATCTTAAATGGGGTATGTAACAAATTCTAGTAAATCCTTTATTCATTATGTCAGGCTTATTTTGTAGGTTAAATTATCGGTAAGTTGTATACTACTCTATGGATATATAAGGTTATCTAAACTCCTACAGTTTTCAGGTAAAAGCACATCTACGATGGAGCACCATAAGAAGAACTGGGAGCCTTAGGAGGGGCTCCATAGGAAGGACTTGGGGCCTTAGGAGGGGCTCCATAGGAAGGACTTGGAGCCTTCGGAGGAGCCCCATAAGAAGGACTAGGAGCCTTAGGAGGGGCCCCATAAGAAGGACTTGGGGCCTTTGGAGGAGCCCCATAAGAAGGACTTGGGGCCTTTGGAGGGGCCCCATAAGAAGGACTTGGGGCCTTAGGAGGGGCCCCATAAGAAGGACTAGGAGCCTTTGGAGGGGCCCCATAAGAAGGACTTGGAGCCTTCGGAGGAGCCCCATAAGAAGGACTTGGGGCCTTTGGAGGAGCCCCATAGGATGGGCTAGGAGCTTTTGGAGGTGCACCATATGAGGGACTGGGAGCCTTTGGAGGAGCCCCATAGGATGGGCTTGGGGCCTTTGGGCTAGGAGCTTTCGGTGGGGCTCCATAGGAAGGACTGGGTGCTTTCGGTGGAGCTCCATAGGATCCACTAGGGGCTTTCGGGGGTGCTCCATATGAAGGACTAGGAGCCTTAGGAGGTGCTCCATAGGATGGGCTTGGTGCCTTTGGAGGCGCACCATAGGAAGGACTGGGAGCCTTTGGAGGCGCACCATAGGAAGGACTGGGAGCCTTTGGAGGGGCACCATAGGAAGGACTAGGAGCCTTAGGAGGAGCCCCATATCCTTTACTAGGAGCCTTAGGAGGAGCCCCATATCCTTTACTAGGAGCCTTAGGAGGAGGTCCATAAGATGGCCGAGGGCGTCCTTTGCTGGGCCGAGGACGACGGCGTCCTTTACTCGGTCTTCGATGTCCCTTTGACGGACGGCGACTATAGGAAGGCCTTGATCTGCTCGGCCTCCTAGAGCGAGATCGAGGCTGAGCGCGAGGGACAAAAGGAGATCTTCTAATTCTATCTGAGGATTCTAACTCAGCTACGTCACCACGGACTGGAAAGCAAATGAGAGAGAAGGTTTGTTAGTTTAAAGAGGAAATTTCTAGGTATGGTTATGGAACTTCGTCTGACTTACCTTGGCTTGGGTGTCCAGTGCCGCTACAACCCGATCTAGTTTGTTCATGTCCAATGCCTCCTCCTCCAGGACCATACCCTCCAACACCTCCTCCTCCTCCAGGACCATACCCTCCAACACCACCTCCTCCTCCCCCAGGACCATACCCTCCAACACCACCTCCTCCTCCCCCTCCGCCAGGACCATACCCTCCAACACCGCCTCGTCCTCTATTACCAAGACTTCCAACACCACCACCTCCTCCTCCTCCTCCTCCAGGACCATAAACTCTAGCACCACCTGCTCCTCCATTACTATGACTTCCAAAACTACTTCCTCCTCCTCCTCCATTACTATATCCTCCAAAACTACATCCTCCTCTGTTTCCATGACCTACAATATCACTTCCTCTTTCATTACCATAACCACCGATTCCAACCGTACCTCCACCTCCATCAACACCATAACCACCCCTTCCTTCATTCGTGATTCCATTTCGTCCTCCAGTGTTGCCATGACTTCCTGCAGCACCTCCATTACCACACCCACCCGTTACTCCCCCACCCTTAACGCTACCCAAACTACCTACAACTCCACCGTGAACACCACATCCTCCCGCATTGCCACCTGCTCCACCACCACCATATTCTCCTCCGGCATTAACATGGGCTCCTTCAACTCCTACACCACTACCGCAACCTCCCCCAATACCACCAACAACTCCACCTGCTTCAAATCTACCATATCCTCCTACGACTCCAGCTCCTCCTCCATACCCTCCTGCTATTACTCCAACACCAACTCCAATTCCAGCATTGTCATATGCTCCTCCAATTCCAGCTCCTATACTACCCGTTCCAGCTCCTACTCCAGCTATCCCTCCTACGTTACCATATCCGCCTCCAACTCCTGCTCCTCCTCCAACAGTACTATGTATTCCTCCAACTCCCCCTGCATTACTTTGCCCTCCCACGAAACCTCCTCCAACATTGCCATATCCTCCTCTAACTCCACCTCCTGCTACTGCTCCAACATTTCCATGCCCTCTTCCAGTTCTTCCTCTTACCCTTCCTCCTGCTCCAGTCCCTTCTCCAGCATAACCATGTCCTCCTCCAACGCCTCCAACACTATTTCCCCCTACAACAATACCATTCCCACTTCCAGGTCGTGATCCACCCGCACTCCCATATCCTCCCCCAACTTGTCCCCCACCAACTCCAGCTCCTCCTCCAACACTACTATATCCTCCTCCAAACCCACCATTTGCTCCAAAACTTCCGTCAGTCCCTTTAGCATATCTATGCCCACTGCCAACTCCACTTCTTTCTCCACCACCATTTCTAAATCCACCTCCAACACTAGCAAGTCCATTCCCTACCCCAACTTTCCCTTCAGTGATGCTATGACCACCTCTACTTCCACCTCCAACCACCACTCCTACTCCCCCTCCTACTCCACTTGGACTTCTAGTTCCAATTTCTCTCCAAACATATCCATTCCCATTCCCACCACTTATTCCACCTACTCCTCCTCCCCCCTTTCTAAATCCACCGTTCAGAACGCCTCCACGCACACCAGATCCACCTGCACCGTAATTCGATCCACCTGCAGTATAACCAGTGGCATAGGAAGAGATTCCCGACCTTCCACCGCTCAATCCGTTTCCAACAAAGCTGCTTCCACCGCCTGTATTGCTGTTGTATCCACTTCCAACTCCTCTTCCAGCAGTAACGCCACCGCCATATCCCCCTGTGCCTTCATTAGTGCTGCCAACAGCATATGCTTCTCTTGTACCTCCATTAGTGTTACCAGTAGCATATGTTCTTCCCCCTCCTCCTCCTCCTCCTCTTCCTCCACCAGTATTGCCAGCAACATATCTGCCTTCACCTCCTCCTCCTCCTCCATAGAGTCCTCCACCACCAAATCCTCTCCCTCCAACACCGTTACCAGCAACATATCCCACTGCCACACCTCTGCCAATGTTACCACCAC
>BOPN01001803.1:199026-201526 GCA_017312705.2 Penaeus japonicus | reverse complement strand
TAGCAAAGATTACGTTAATAATAACAATGATAATGATGATGATAAAAATAACCATAATAATAATAACAACCATGATAACAGTGATAATTATGATGATGATAATGATAATGATGATGATAATAACAAGAATGACAATATGAGTAGTAATAGTGATGATAATTATATAATGATAACAATAATATCAATGGCGATAATATTAATTATAATGATCATAATAATGATAACAATAACAACGATAAAGATGGTAATGATAAAGATGACGATAAAATAATGATGATAATGTTAATGACAATAATAACGATGATAAAAATAATGATAATGATAGTAATATTCATCACAAGGATAATACAAAAAACGATTATAATAATGATAGTAATGATAATCATAATATTGATCATATCAGTAATAATGTGATATCAATAATAGTGATATCAACAATAGTAATAATGATATTGATAATGATAATAGTGGTAATGATGACAATGATAACAATAACAAGGTCAATGATAATAATGATAACGAAAAAGAAAGTAATGATAATGGTAATCACGATAATGATGATTATAAAAACAATGATGATAATAATGATGAAGATGCTTATGACAATAGCAAAAATAATAATGAATTATTACCACTATCAAGGAAATAGTGATAATGATATGAATAAGTAACAGAAAAGAAATTTTAAAAAATAATAAGGAAGATAATAACGACACAGATATACTAATGATAATAATGATAATTGCAATAGAGTTGACAAGGATAATGGCAACGGTAAAACTGATCACACACATAAATCGACTTTTATCCAAGCCAGAGACACTCAATCAAACAGCAATGATAGAATGTGTATTGGTCGTTGCATCAGATATTGCAGCTATTAAATTGCATCATTTTGGAGTAACACCAAATGTACTGCATGTTTTTTTTTTTTTCTTTTTTTTTTTTTTTTTTTTTTTTTTCTTTTTTTTTACACTGAAGTAAAAAAAATAGAAGGATTATATTATGAATTTAAAATGGAATCAGACAAGTAGTATTTTGGTAGCTTTCTTATTCACCATTTCATTTTCAAGGTAAATCAGCTAACATGTAGTAATAATAATGATAACATTAGTAATGATAACAAAAATCATAATAACAAAGAGAGAGAGAGATTGAAAAAAAGAGAAAGAAAGAGAGAGAAGAGAGGAGAGGAGACCTATGACCAAATTAGACAAACGCGTTCTTTTGAATAAAGAAGTAACTGCGAAAGTTCGTACCAACATATGGAGGAGAATGCGACTTTAATAAATTGCAAATGAAAGGTATGGCAAAGTTTTACGTAAGAGTCACCTATGACGTCACTCCCGTGGCACCTTCTTGTTTACATTTTTTGTTTGTTGTCTCTCTCTTTGCTTACTCGAGAGTACGCGAAAGTGAAGGGACTGCGGCTGGGTGAATAATGACCATCTTGGGTAAGAAATGAAACGCTGTGAGGAAATTAGTTGAATTCAATTATATCCTCTCTTTCCGGGAATTTTTTTTTTGTTTGTTTTCTTTCTCTCGTTTGTTCTTTTTTTCTTTTTTTAAGATATTATTACTTTCCAATTTTTCCTCCTTGTCTTTCAGTTATTCTTCTTCTATTTCTCCTTTACAGTCTTTTTCTCCGTCTTTCTCCTCCCTTTTCTTTTTTTTCTCTTCTTTATCTTATCTATATTTACTGAAACTCAGGGAAGGAATATTGAACTCTCATTGTTTCTTTGAATCGACAGAAAGAAATAGACTTTTGTTTCAACTCGAATTTATCTCCTCCCCCCAAAAAAAAAACAAAAAAATGATGAAAAAAATAATAAAATGAAGATAAAACACATACAAGGAAAGAAAATATGAGAAATGAAAACACGTAAACTGCCTAGAAATATATATTCGTATGGGAGTAGAGCGCAATTGGTGTGGGAGAGCTTAGCCAAAGGAACATGACAAGACACTGCTGTGTTATCGACAAATAACACAGAATGCAAGTGTTTTGACTGGACAGGTGGCATTCGCACAACTTTCTTGCTTATTTTGTCTTCGTGTTTTGTTTCAATTCGTGGATTTTGTCAGCCAAGGACTTTTGAAGCTCTGAGATGAGATCAAATCATTTAAGAATTGTTTCACATTTATTTTCTTTGTGTGTTTCTGTTTCTCCAGTGTTACCATTATTCTCTTTCTCTCTCTGTTACAATATATATATATATATATTTATATATATATGTGTGTGTGTGTGTGTGTGTGTGTGTGTGTGTGTGTGGATCATATCTGTAATATCCATCGCAAAGTTAACATCGGTCTGGAATATCCTCAGTATAATTTCATACAGTGATGAATATATGATGAAAAAGCAGACATTTATCTGTCTCGTAATCGCCCTCAATGACTCCGATTGTCTGTACAGTCAGGAGGTTCAAGCACTTCTCGCTGAATTGACTCCCCGCCGTGGGAGAGGCGCCGTACTGTGGTTTCGACACTGCTATTACGG
>BOPN01001803.1:130000-165000 GCA_017312705.2 Penaeus japonicus | reverse complement strand
GCCTGTCTTTCCCAACTGAAACCAGGCACCCTGAGTGTGAGAGTGGCACTACCAAGCTCCTCTTTTGGGAACTCTACTCTGCATCTCGGCATTAAGTGACTAGAGCTTTAAAATGTCATCAGTACAGAATCAGGCAAAATTAGCCTCACTCCCTATGTATATGTGACCAGTGACTGTCCTTTCTTGCTTGACTAAAAGGGGAAATAATGTAAGAAGGGGGTAGGGCTGATTTTACCTGACTGTGCTGGTGACTATGATATGGTCTGCTTATTTATTAAATCATTGATATTATTATAGGTTTCATTTTTTGTTTTGTTTGACTTAGTAGATTTTTTTGTCTGAGAATGCACAAATATTTGCTTGTATAAATCAAGGGAAATTTCATTTTTGCTTTATACCATTTTGATTTACAGAAGGCATCAGAGGAACACACTATTTCCAGATAGTGAGGGAAATATATTAAATGTCCCATAGATCTTTTTAAGAAAAAATATCCAGACATTGTACTCCACACTTAGGCACACACACACACAAGCACATACAAACACTTTTCCCTGTGTATCTACACCAGCCTTTTAGCTTGGTGTTTATTACACAGAAGCCTTACTTCCTTCATTTTCTCCTTCTCAGACTCCCCACAAGGAGACCAGTGACTGCAACCCATGGACGAGCATAGCCAAGAACAAGCACCAGGTCGAGAAGGAGATACAGAGCATCCCTGACCTGAACTGGATCATTGTGCGTCCGGCCATTGTGTATGGCAAATCTGACCGAACTGGCCTTAGTAAGTGTTTGCCTAGGTGGTAAACCATACTTTTGGTTGGTATTGCTTGAATCTATGCTGCTGACTGTAATAGGGTTAATCAATTTGATTGACAGGATTCAGGAGTTTTGTTGGAGGTTAATGTATTGTCTTAGCCCTTTAACGTTGGGTTACAAGATATCACGCTAAGTGGTAATAGTACTTGCTGCCGTGGACGAGATATTTTGTCATGGCTTTCTGTATGGCTAGCATGCTGGGTGATTGGGCATGTAGTGGTTGGCAGCGGCTTGGGCACGTAGCGGTTGGCAGCGGCTAGAGCTGGCAAATAGTCTGATGCATTAGGTTTGCACACTTGAAATAACCCTCGCGTTTAGACCAATTGGAGCCAAAACCACCTCATTGGCAACGGGTTAACCCAATGGCACTGGGAAATAATTGGAGCACACTTACCTCTGTGCCAGGATTGAAGAGAAGTCACTCATTTGTTTTTTCATGGTTGTCATTCAATTTGGACAAGACAATTAGAACAGAGCAGAGATCAGCCTCCATTGTCATAGCTTCTCTAAGTACCTTCAAGAATTCTGGCCTGTCCTTGCCATGCCATCCATTGTCATATAGTTCATGTTGTCTTATATAGAGCTATTTTCTGTGAAAGTTTATATCAGGAACATATTTTGCTGTTAAGAGTTGTATGCAGCTACATATTTTCATAATACAAATATGAAAATGTATGAACAATCAAATAGAATGAAGATAAATTTTGTTCTTATGGACCACCTATCTTCCAGCTCCTCGCCTGGTGTTTGGGGCTGTCTACCGCCACCTGGGTGAGATGATGAAGATGATGTGGGATGAAAACCTGGTCATCAATACTGTGCATGTTACTGATGTTGCAAGGTAAGTTAGTACTTATTTTTGTTATTTATATTTTTGTGTACATCTTCATTTTTTCTTTTCCTTCTTCTCCTTCTCCTTCTCCTTCTTCTATTCTTCCTCCTCCTCCTCCTCTTATCTCCTATTCCTTCTCCCCCTCCTCCTTCCACTTCTCTTTCTCCTCCTCCTCCTCCTCCTCCTCCTCCTCCTCCTCCTCCTCCTCCTACTCCTCCTTCCTACTCCTCCTCCTCTTCCTACTCTTCCTACTCCTCCTCCTCCTCTTCCTACTCCTCCTCCTCTTCCTACTCCTCCTCCTCCTCTTCCTCCTCCTTCCTCCTCCTCCTCCTCCTCCTCCTCCTCCTCCTCCTTATTTCCTATTGCTGCTCCTATTCCTCCTCCTATTCTTATTTCCTATTCCTTCTCCTCCTCCTCCTTCTTCTCTTTCTCCTATTCCTCCTCCTCCTTTTCCTCTTCCTAATCTTCCTAATCCTCCTAATCCTCCTCCTCCTCCTCCTCCTCCTCCTCCTCCTCCTCCTCCTTTTCTTCCTCCTCCTCCTCTTTCTCTTTTATTTCTTCTTCTTCTTATGTTTCTCTTTCTCCTTCTTCTCCTCCTTCTCCTTCTTTTTCTTCTTCTTCTTCTTCTTCTTCTTCTTCTTCTTCTTCTTCTTCTTCTTCTCCTTCTCCTTCTCCTTCTCCTTCTCCTTCTCCTTCTCCTTCTCCTTCTCCTTCTCCTTCTCCTTCTCCTTCTCCTTCTCCTTCTCCTTCTCCTTCTCCTTCTCCTTCTCCTTCTCCTTCTCCTTCTCCTTCTCCTTCTCCTTCTCCTTCTCCTTCTCCTTCTCCTTCTCCTTCTCCTTTCTCCTTCTCCTTCTCCTCCTCCTCCCTAGAGAGAGAGAGAGAGAGAGAGAGAGAGAGAGAGAGAGAGAGAGAGAGAGAGAGAGAGAGAAAGAAAGAGAGAGAGAGAGAGAGACAGAGAAACAGACAAACAGACAAACAGACAGACAGAGAGAGACAAAAAACGAAGGGAAAAATAATAAAGAATGAAAGAAAGAGCGAGAGTAGGAAAAGAGAGCGAGAGAAGGGGGGACGCGCATCAACAGGTGAGAACGAGTGACACAGGTGAGAGAGATCAGAGACTAGAGGGACAGAAGGCGTCGGGTCTGATATTGGGAATCAGCCTTCATTAATGAAAATCAATCGGGACACGACAGCCAAAAGGCTCTTATTGATTGAATGCCGAGTATCTATCCCCGATGCTCCCTCCTCTACGACGAGGATGGTGTGTTGCGGATAAATAAAAGGCAGGGGAGTAAATGGTTTTGTAAGTGGGGGGTTTTGAGGTTTGCCGGATGTTGTGTTTGTGGGTTTTTTTATCTTTTTTTTTTTTGGGGGGGGAGGGGGGTCGCTTGAAAGTTTGGTCGTATTCCGAAAGTCTTTATGCTTGGTCTTGCTTGGAAGTCTTGACCGTACAGCGGTGTCTTGAAAGCAGTCGTAGTTGTTTATTTGTTTGCTGATTTATACACGCATGCACGCGCGCGCAGACGCAGACACATACACATACACACATACATATACACATACACATACACACATACATACACATACACATATACATACACATAAACATACACACACATAAACATAAACATACATATACATATACACATACAGGCACATAAACATACACATACATATATACATACACATACACATACACACATACATATACACATACACATACAAATATACATACACAGACACAGACTCCCTCTCCCTCTCCCTCCTCCTCATCCTCATCCTCATCCTCCTCCTCCTCCTCCTCCTCCTCCTCCTCCTCCTCTTGGAGGATGTCAGTGTGAGATATTTGAGAAAAGAAGAAGAATGTGCTTTAATTTATATATTGAGATTAAGAAGAAATATAGGTTTTAATTTGTGAATTGATTATATCAGTTGATATAACTATTTATTTTTCATTTATAACTTTATTTAATGCTTCAATGTATATATACTGCATGAATTTGACTTTTTCATTATATCAAATCATCATTTGATTTATTACTTCAATTGCATAATTATTTAATTGATCCCTTAACCCAATGATAACGGTGTGTCACACCCGTGTGACATGGCAAAGTGCCTGATGACGGGACGACACACCAGTGTGATGTCCCCAAGGCGATATTGCGTAGGCCTGGCATAGGGGGTTGCCACTTCTCGCCGGGCCCGTCGGAATTGGGTTAACTGATCATCCCATATATCATATAACAGAATGAAATAATATTTCCAGAGCCATTGTGTGGTTGTGCCAGCAAGGGAAAACCAAAGAAATCTACAACATTGTTGATGATGGAAATACCAAGCAAGGAGACCTCAATAACATTGTTTCAGATATATTTAACATCAACCATGACTACTGGGGCAATACTTTGTCAACCATTGCAAAGGTATGAACTATGAGTCATGTTGGGTGATGAACTTATTTTAGAAAGAGGACGTGAATGGAAATTTGGTAAAGTAAGTTTGTGAATACTTTATAAATGGTTTCTTTTTCCATTGTCTAGACAGCAAAAACAAGGAAGGAAAGAAAAAAAACTAATCATTTTCAAAACATTTTAAGCCTTAAACATCCTCATTGCCATTCCAGACTGACGCAGTGGGTCTTGTGAGTGAAATCAACGAGAAGCATCTGGTTCCTTGGGCTGCCATCTGTTCGGCCGGGGGGCTTGACAACACTCCCCTCACACCTTACATTGACCAGAACTCAGTTCACCCAAACCACCTGCACCTTGATGGTTCAAAGCTACGCAAGGAGGGATTCACCTTCTCCAAACCAAAGCCTAGTCATGACAGTCTCATGGAGGTGAGGCTTCAGTTTCTCAAAAATGAATATGCAGAGATTGATAAAATAGAAAAATTGTAAAATGAGGCTTAAGATTTAAGTGTTTTTTGACTTGAAAATAGTTTCTAATTTATTTTTAGTGTTAGATCATTTTTAATGATTTCTGTGATATCCTAGGACCCCTTGATAGGGTGAGCTACACAGTTTAGAAAACAAAAGTAAAAGTTAGGAAATAATTTTCACTTTTTTGGTGTTTCTAATTGAAGAGGAGACAAGATGAACTTGAAAATTTGCAAATTTAGTCTCCTTTCTTATTGCAGCAGTGTTTCATTTTACAATTGTTATATTTTATTTTCCTAGTGGGAAAAAAAATAATATAAAAAACAAACTTTTCTAGTTACAATACTATGGTGCAATTTTAAAAATATTTTCATTATGATTAGAAAAGGAATTGAATTATAAATGCACCTACTAGAATTATTTTTTTTAATTAAATTGGTTTGTGTTTGTGTTCAAATGTTATATATGTAGGCCTCAGCTTTTCTGTCTGTGCCATAGAATTCCAGACTAGTTATTCATAAAAATTAACTAATATTTGATTCTCATTGTGTATTAATTTTTGTTGGCTACATAAACAATACAATTACTTTTGCAATTTATTGTTTGTACATTGTGGGGTACAAAAAAAAGTAAATGGATACTGATCTTCAAGTAGATAAGATATTTTAGAATTCACAGAGGAAGACAATAGTATGGTTTGTGTTTACATACAAGACTTTGTATTTTTAAACATTCTTAATCCGTTAACAATGGTGACTAGATATCACGTCTAGTGGTTTTTGAGCCAGACGCCGGGGATGAGTTGTTTTGTCCAGGCCAGCGTGCCTGGTGAGCGGGCGCACAGCGCTCGCTCGCAGCCAATGTGGCCGAGAATCCCAACGTTAGGCTTATGTGTTCGAATGTCCCAACATTTCAGCCATTTAACCCATTCACGCCGAATGTCCCAACATTTCAGCCATTTAACCCATTCACGCCGGGGCCCTCCCGGCTTTGCACGGTCACAATACCGGGGTTTTCGAATGCATAAGCCTAACGCCTCGAGATTCTCAGACGCACAAGCTGCGAGCCTGGGCTGCATGCTCGCTCACCCCGAGTGCCGGCCTTGCCCTCATATCTCGTCCCCGCCGTCTGACGCAAAAACCACAAAACGTGTCATCACGTCAACCGGCTCCAATGGGTTAAAGCTGAAATAGCCCCATCGGGAACGGGTTAAGGGAAGAATTTACAAATCTATCAGTTCAGTTCAGACAGATATGCGAAGACGTCGCTTCGCCCGGGCTATATGCTCAAGGCGGCCCGGCCTCTGCCAGCTATGAGTGCTGACTCATCTTATCTAATCTTATCTTGACTTTGCTATGTTGCAGATATTGAAAGATTTCATCGCAATGAAGATGTTCCCAGCCAATGCTCTTCCAAGTCAATAATGAAGTGGGAGACTGCCTTACATAAAGAAAACTTCAGGTGCAAAAGAAGCAGTGAGGTCACATTGCATATAAGAAAGATGACATTGCAAAGATGGGCCTATTCAACCAGTGAGGCAGAGGATGTTTTCTATAATTATCATTCTTAGTATTTTTTTTCTTTTACATATGTATTTTTTCCCCTTCTTGGTCTGTGTTTAGAATTAGACATTAGCAAACAGAATTTGTAGAACACCCCAGAAGCTCTTGTGATTTCAAAAAGTCTTTCAAACAAACAAAAAAGAATAAAAAAAAAGACCAGGGTTATTAGTCAGGGGCCTTTTAAGACATACAGTGTCAGTGATAGAATTCATTAGTTTAAATGTTTTATACAAAGATGATAACTAATCAAATGAGGAAGCAAATTATACATTGATTAGTAAGCATAAAGTGGATAGTGTGCTTGTAGTATAAAAGTAAGTTTTCCCTTTTTTTCTTTTCCTCTTGAAAGGTTCACAGTGGGAGAGTTTAAGTACAATTTTCATTACTGTTGTAGAGTGAGTAGTTTTTCATTTCGTTGGTGTTATTAAAAAAAGTGATTTTGACTGTTACATTAAATTGATATCAAAACACTCACTCACTCTTGCCTCCACACATACATTTTCACTTTCTCTCTTCACTGTTTCTCTTTCTTTTCATTCTCCTTTTCCTTCTCTCTCTCACTCTCTCTTCTCAGTTTTATTTCTTTTCCTGTCTCTACCTCTCTACCTCTCCATTTCCTCCCCTGTCTTTTTCTCTTTCTCTTTCTCACATATTCACAAAGCAATCTTGATTTAGTTTAAATGTTCCCCAAGATGATAAAAGCAGTGACAGAAAATCTTTGACATTTATCGTCTGTGGTGCTTGGTTGGCTTTCATTGTGCCAATAGCATTCTAGTGTTTTTTTCATACAAGAAAATAATAAGATACTGCCTTCAGATGCCTTTACTAGCTAATAATTACTACCTGAAGGCACAAGCAGGTTAGCGACTTGCTAAATATGCAGATCAGCATGAAGAGCTGAGTGTAATTATTGATTTTTTATATATAACCTGGGAACACTAACAAGTCTCATGTAAGGTCCATTATTATGTGTTTTTTTTTTCTGAGGGTACTTCAACCATTGCTCAAAGGTCACAAGGTATTCAGTGCTATGCCATGCAAGGCCACATTTTTTTCTATGATATTCTCATGATACATAGTATGATTTCTTTTTTTCTTTTTTTATGTATACAATTTTTTTTATGCTCATTTGGTTTCATGATTTTGATTTGTATAGTGCAGTATGGTCATTATGTGCTCATTGAATTCAGTGACCCATGTTGTTAATGGATGATAGATCAGTGCAGAAAGATGTTTGCTTATGAAATGAGAAGAGAAAAGCCTTTTGATCGTCAATTGTTAAAATAATCCAAATGTTATACCCTGTTGGATGCTTTTAAAAATGTTAGAATTGAATGTGTTATCTATGTATATTGAAGTCTGAAGCAGAGAGTCAACTAAGTTTATACATTCCATTTGATGTGAATTTTGAATGTGTATGGAAAAGGACATTTTGAGTGTTGCAATACAAACTAAAGGAATTAGGCATTATTATAAATGTTTCCAAGTACATGGGACTCTCCCAATATTTCCAAGTTTTTACTCTGAGTAAGAATTAGTACAACAGGACTTGTTTTTTAAATAGTAATGTAGCCATTAGTCCTGGAAGCCAGAAAGAATATAATCAAAAGAACAACAATGATTATTTTACCTTTTCAGAAAGCAAATGCTCCAATATTGATAAGTATTGATGATTTATAGAGTAATAACCAAGTTGAAGTTGTTTTCATCTGCAGTGCATAGAATTGCTTGGAATGCTTTTGCTTTTAAAGCAAGCATACAGTAGTCCTGCATGGATATTCTAGTCTCAAGAAAATGAAGTTGTATAATGCAGATGTCTGTTCATCTTAAGGCAGTCAGTTAGTTTTGGTCTTTTGATCACCTTTCCAACAAGTTTTCTCAGAGGAATTGGTGCTGACAAGTTTTATTGACCAGTTATTGTTGAGACTTTGCCACATTTAATTCAGTATTAATAAAACTATCATTCTTAAAATGTGGTAATTAGTGGTCTTCCAATTCCATAATCATACTGAACAAAGAAAGCAAGACAGGATACTAATTTGTGATATTGGTTGACTTTCTGTGAAGACTATGTGCTAAACCATTGTAATAATTAGTAGAAATAATATTATCATTCCTCCTTGTGGTTTAGTGTAGCTAGATGTTTCAAGAAGTTCTATAAATATAAAATACTTGTTTAAAATCTTCCATACTTTTAATAAGTGTTAAATTATAACAGCTCTGTTAACTTTTTTTTTTTTTTTTTTTTTTTAGTAAGAAATCTAAGGAGAACAAGTTTCTCAAAAGCAAAATGAAGTGTACTTGGTTTCTCCAAAGGTTTTATGTCACTAGGTATATAGTGGATATTTTTCTCAAAATTGGAAAGGTAACCGGTATTATTATTGAAGCTGAATAAATTTGCGTCAAATATAAATTCAGGAAAATATGAACTAGATTTAACTGCTGTTACAAATGTATGAATCATCCATAATTATGAGATGGTATTTCTTTAAGACTAAGTGAAGCTTAAATTTCCCTTGATGAAAACACTTGCTTTTCAATTGTTGGATTCTGCGGACTCCTTCATAGAATTCTTCTCGTACTTACTATATATTATGATGGTATGTTAAGGTCACCATTTATTCTTAAGAGGTGAGAAATGGAGTTGAATTAGAAATTTGAATTTAATTTTCACATTTTGAGAAAGCTACTTTATTTATTATTATTGGATTTTTTTCTCTTTCATTTTGTTCCATGTACTCTGCAATTCCTTATTGATATTTCTATAAATCTCGCTGTAGTGATATTTAAGTTAAAAATCCTAGTAGTTATCCACCAAAAATAACTCCTATTTTGCTAAGCATTAGTAAATTTCCTTAGGAAATACAGAGTAAGTTAAAAGATTGTAGTATGCATCTAGGTACTGTTATGTAACCAGACTGCCATACCCAAAGTAAAGGTGTAGTTTTTTTGTGCTTAAGAGTAGAAAGCATTGGAACAATTGCTAAAGAATAAATAGATAATAACGATAAAATAAAACTAATAAATGATTACAAAAGCTTGGACATTTTTGGAGCTAGGATCTCAAAATGAAAAGATAATTATTTCAATCTCAATGAAATAAGATATTCAAGTTTTAGACCCCACCCCCTTTCCTAGGATAACTTCACATTGTTAAATTATCTCCACAGTTACCCCTTAAAGTTTGTTGAGATATTCTATACTAGTCTCTTAGGCAAAATATGTGTTGTGTTGATACATTCCATTATGTACATATTAACTGATGACTGTGCTGATACTAAGATGGATATTCCATTGTGTGATAACATGTGCCATAGACAATGATATAACATCTTGTGACGTGATAATGTTCTGTGCCTTTGTGCTCTTGTAGATGTTGAAATGCTGTGCTGTTTTTGCATTAGTAGAGGTTATGTGATAATCTCTACTAAAATAACCAATGCTGTTAAAGAAATAAATATATAATTGGCAGATATACTGACTCCATGCTTTGAGAGCTTTTTCTACTATCAGGTAGGTATTTATATATTATGAATAATACCCAGTAGCTAACAACTTGGTTTTCACAGCAAATATTGGAGGTATTTGTTATGTCAGTTTACAAAGTAAATAAACTGAGAGAAAGTATATGAATCTTGAGTTATTTTCATTGTGGATTTGATCCTTACACTGGTTTTCACAGAAATATGGGATTATTGAAACTTTATCTTACTTTATCACTGGTAAATGAATGGATCCTGAGGAGTGACATATGTAAACTGTTATTTAAAAGATTCCATGAATAAAGAGTGCTGATAACAGGAGACTTTGTCTAACAAAATCTAAAGCCTTAACCCAATACCGCTGTCCGCCGTCCACAGATGGTGATTATGTAATATGCATAGCGCCGGGTGCCGGCATGCGCCGTCAATCATATAATTGATTTAGGCCTATGCGTTCGAGAGCCCCGGCATTGCAGCCATGCAAAGATGGAACAGTGCTGGCGGGAATAAGCAAAATGGGTTTCTACTCACTTACAAAACCTAGATGGCACCACTTTCTTCTAGCACCAGCAGGAGAGAGAGCCTTGAATGGCACCCATCTACGGTCTCTAGCAAACACTATCTCTATAGAGGGATGGCGCATTGCTAAGTTGTCGACCTCTTGCTCTAAAGTACCGCAGATGAAAGATGTACAGGCAGAACGAGAGGAGGAAGGTGACTTACACCATGCTCAATGCCTACAATGTGCCCCTGTGCCAGTAGGGATGCCTTTTATTGTGGCACTCACTGTCAAAAGTACAAGTTTCCTTCCTCTTCCCTACCTCTTCATTTTCGTGTTTGTTCGTGACAGCACAGAAATACGAAAAAATAAAGTTGCTTTTTGTCCCCCCTGAAACAGTAATACTTCTATCACATTGAGTATAAAGAAAAAAAATGAGTTGATATGGACCCTGAACTACAATTTTAGTCAACTGCAGAATTGATGGAGCCTGTGATATGTCATATAAATTTCTAAAAACGGTAAAATACAAAAAAAAAATAAAACACAAAAATGTCTCTAGCTCTACAATGAGTGACTAAAAAGGGAGTGGGAAATATCAAATTATGTTGCAGAAGCTGCCTCGTTCAGAAATAAAACTCATCCTGGAGCCTGTGTAAGCAAATCTATCCCCCGTCGGCAACGGGTTCAATTAACATTATATTCTCATCTTTGTACTTGTTTATTTGTTGTACAGCATGACCATACTTGTGTATTTTGTATTTTTTTTTCTATAGCAAGTTTCATATAGTATGAACAAAAAACAATACAATGTAGAGAGAAGAGATAGATTTAGAGATTGAAATAGAAAGCATGGAAAGCCTCCAAGTTTAAACAAAATAACTATCAAAGTTCAGGTTTATTTGTTACTGCCCTGCGATATAAAAGTAGGAAATTTGTCCCATATTAGATTATGTCGGTCATAATGATGTAGGTAATGGGAAAATATCTTCTAATGATTCTTATGTATGTTAATAAATTAAGCCATTGCAGACGGGGCACCTTAAGAATATTATTCCGGAAATCCATCACAAAACCCAGATTTAGGCTGACCCTGGAACCCTGTAGCTCTGAAGCTAGCATCGTTAACAGCCATCTTACTTCGTGACTGTGTGCAAGCTTCAACTTTGAGCAGATCCTGATGTCACATCACCTATCTTTCAGGCCTAATTGGCACCGTCATGTTTGTCATGACACCCATCCACAATGGGTTAACACTAGCAAAGAACAGGGTTGATATGCCATTAAACAAAATATATTTCCATGCATGACTTGTAATCATCACCAAAGTCATCCCTAATTGGCTCATTGGCACCAGATGATGTGATATCATGTCATGGAAATATTTTGCTTCCACAGGATGATGCCCTATCATGTCATGATCTCCCTCAAAAGGTACATTTTACATTGTTACATATGTACATGCTTATAGGAGTTCCATCTTTTTATACACATTTTTGTTTCACTTGTGAAAGTAATGTAAACCTATTATCACCCCATTCAATTGGGCAGGTGAAAAGCACTCTGAGAGGTGTAGCACAGCATCGCACCAGGAGAGTTCTTGCGCCTGCTTGTTATCTAGCTGGCATTAGGCAAATATAAGCCCCAGTGTGAATGGGTTAGGCACAAACATGTACAAAGATGTATAGGCTTCATAAGGGGACAGCAATATTTCCTTTCCATATCACTATTAAAATAGGTCTCCTTTCAGTTTCAGTTCAAATAATCAAATGTACTAATGTTAAAAGAATGTACTGAAACATTTTGTTCCAATGATAAATACATAATTGCAATGATTAGTCTGATTAAAATGATTTTCTCAATGGTTGGCAGCAAGCATTCTTTAACCTGTTGGTCGCGGTTTTAATAATATATTTAGGCAGTAGGATGGCGGGTTTACATTGTCTGGCACGGTGTCATCTGTGTCTACGGCTGACTCTGCCTTGGCAGCAAATCATGCCGTCTGCTGTCAATGGGTTAAGGATGGAGCCTTGTGCAACCATTACTTATACTGGATGGACAGTGTTTTTAGTGATTTTGTGTTTTCCTGAATAAATTTGATATTTTTAGCTACTTTGAGTTCTATGCACTTTTGATGACTCAGCCTTTAAGAATCTTCCCAACTTTGCCATTAAGAGGTAACAGCAGGAAAGTTACTGCTATGATTATAAATTACAATGCACTTAACTCATGTATGTGGAAACTGCTTTTAAGTTTCTAAAATTTTAACATAAAATGAGTTTTTTTTAATGTATATTTCAGTATGAAAAGTAATTTTAAGTTTTTCTTGGGAACTGAAAAACGTCAAGTGGCTTTTCCTAAGAATGTTGCTTTTAGTTTTATTTTGCATATTTGGGAGCTCTTTGGCTCCTCTTCTATCTTCTGAAATTAGCATAGTAACATTTGAAATACTCCAGCCTTACTACTTTCACACACACAAAAAAAAATATAAATGAATTCACACATCTTTCATACAGCAAGTGTGATCTCATGAAACCCCTTTAGATTAAAAATTATCATAAAAAAGGGTGAAAAAAATCTACAAGAAATTATTTACATATAAAAAATTTAAATATATATTTTGCATATACGTATATATGTAGAAATTACATGAATGCAGTATGAAAGAAATACAGCCTGTGACTGAGGTCAGCTGTTCACCAAATTCATTTATAAAGAATACTTGCTAAATGGTCATTTATCATAATATGATATAAGATTACCACCATATTAATTGCAGTTTTTCTATATTCCCATTTTAGTATTGAGACACTTTTGAATTTCCATTATTTTTAACCCATTGTGGACAGGTGTCATGACATACATGACGTAGGAGCTTTGGCCTGACGATGGGCATCATGACGTACATGATATTCGGGGATTTTGGATCACTGTGCTATTTTATTGTGCTATGAGAAAGGAGTGAGTGATGGTGGCAATTGCTGTCATAATTACTGTAATTACCATAATATTAAGCTAACTTATTGTCCAAAACCTAGATGGCACCACTTTCTCCTGGCACCAGAAAGAGAGAGAGTCTTGAATGGCCAACCAACCATGGTCTTTAGCAAGCACTGTCTTTAGAGAGTGATGGCAAACAGCAAGTTGACGACCTCTTGCCCTAAAGTATAGCAGATGAAGGATGTGCAGGCAGAACGAGAAGAGGAAGGTAACTCAAACCATACCCAGTGTCTGAAGTGTGCTCCTGTGCCAATAGGGATGCCTTTTACTGTGGCACTCAGTCTTAACCCTATGACGACGGTGCGTCACACTCGTGTGACACAGCTAAATTCCCGATGCCGGGGCGTCATGCCAGTGTGACGTTTCCAATGCAATATTGCAATGGCCCGGCGTAGGGGTTTTCGAGTAGCATGTGCCCCGTCGGGAAAGGGTTAAGCACGGGTTTCCTTCCTCTTCCCTACCTTTTCATGTTATCTTCATTATAGGTAGTTATATGTTTCTTATTCATTCATGACAGCACAATAATACGAAAAAATAAGTTGAAAAAATAAACTTCTATCATACTGAGTATAAAGAAAATAATGTGCTAACATAGATCATATACTACTATATTAATCAACTGCAGCATTGATAAAGCCTGTCATATTTCACATATAAGTCTCAAAATACAGTAAAACACAAAATTAAAATAAAACCCAAAATCAGCTCTAGTTTTACAATGAGAGTTAAGAGTGGGAAGATTCAAATTATGTTGCTCCAAGCTGCCTTGCTGTAAAATAAAACCTATCCTGGAGACTGGGCAAGTGAATCTATCCCCATCCACAACGGCTTAATAAAAAACACATTTACAACAATGTACTGTCATCTTAGCTGTGCAAAGGGTAGTTAATTCATGAGTTTGTGTATTACAATGTCACATGATTATGTGATTCTCAATAACAAGTTTAGAGTTCGATAAAATGGATGAACAATGAGAGCAATAAACATTTTTTAAACCAATTTCTTTGACTTTGGTAATATTGCCAACCCCTTTATTTACTCAAATAGACATGCAGGGGCTAATGTTTCTCTAGAGAAATGTCCTGAGTAATATTGCCCTATTTTTCTTATGCATACAATACTTGTAAAATTTACAAATGGGACAAAGGAATGCATTTTGAGGGCTATCATTCCTGAATTTTCTTAAAAAATTAAGGGGAGAAAAAGCAGTCATCTCCATTTTGTTCACAAATTGACAGAAATTCATCCAAAATATTTCAGTCTTAAAAAGAAGAAATAAAAGTGGGTAACTCAAATTATATTTGATATAAGAAAATTTAAAATCTCAGAGGCAACAATAAAAGGGTAAAGGTTTGAAACTACTACCCACACCACCACCCACTTAAAAGAAATATATAAAATCCAATAACCTTTGTTATTTATTAAAGTTCTACCATGTTTTAAATTTTCATTATTAACCCATTGCGGACAGGGATAGATTCGATTGCCCAGTCTCCAGGATAGGTTTTATTTTAAAGCTAAGTAACTTGAAGCAACATAATTTTAATATTCCCACTCTCTTCCATTGTAAAACTAGAACCGTTTTTGTGTTTTGTACTCAGTGTGATAGAAGTATTGCTGTTTTAAACAGGCTCTATCAGTGCTACAGTTGACTAAAATTGAAACATATGATCTATATTAGCTCACTATTTTCTTTATACTCAGTGTGATAGAAGTATTGCTGCTTATTTTTTTCGTATTTTTGTGCTGTCACGAGTGAATACGAAACATATAACCACCTACAATGAATGTAACATGTAGAGGTAGGGAAGAGGAATGAAATCTGTGCTTGTGACCGAGTGCTACAGGTGAAAGGCATCCCTCTTGGCATTTTAGACACTGGGTATGGATTGAGTCACCTTCCTCTTCTCGTTTTGTCTGCACAACCTTCATCTTCATCTACTTTAGAGCAAGAGGTCGTCAACCTAGTGTGTGCCATCACTCTATAAAGATAGTGCTTGCTAGAGACTATGGATAGGTGCCATTCAAAGCTCTCTCTCCTGCTGGTGCTAGGAAAAAGTGGTGCCATCTAGGTTTTGGATGTTAACCCTCTCTGGACGGGTGGTACAGTACTGTACCGCACATTCAAAAGCCCAGTGGCCGGGCGGCACAGTATTGTGCCAGCCATTTAATTGATTTAGGCCTAATAATTTGAACGCCCCGGCATTGGGACATTCAAGGCTGGAATGCCCCCGTCGTAAGTAGGTTAAGTTAGCTTAATATTATGGTAATTACAGTAATTATGAATGCAGTTGCCATCATTACTCACTCCTTTTTAATAGCACAATAAAATAGCACAGGGGTTAAAAATTCCCTGTATGTCATGTATGCCATGACACCCGTCCGCAATAGGTTAATTCTTTATCAACAAATTTCTTGCATTACAAAGGAAAAAGAAGAAAAAAAAATGGACATTATTTCCATGTCAAAAAACAAACACTTATGAAAGTCATGCACCTCCATTTATTTTATATTACAGTTTAGTACAAAAATGCATTTTATAAATAATATGAAAAGACAAACTTACACACAACACAGCACAAGTCTTATAAGTGACAGAAGAGAGTAATCAACTACTGTCAGGTATTTACTCCTAAATACAGGAAGTTTGAAGAAACAAAACAAAACAAAAAATATATATAAATATCTGTAAGCATGTGCTGCTCTTCATTCACAAGAAGCAGAAAAATAATTGAGGTGTGCCTCTGTACAGCAGCATCCATGCAAGAAAATATAAGAACCTCATTGGAGCACACTGGTTTTAGCAATGCTAAAACATTAGTTCATAGATAATCTCCTTACTGAAACTGTACATGTTAAATCTGACTTATTCTGAGATCAAGAGACATTTAGATACAATATCTAAAATTCATATCCCTACAAATGTCTATGTCTAAGCAAGTTTCGATAGAAATATATTATATATATATATATATTACTGGATCCAAAACGACACCAAGTGTGCACATCTTCCTTCAGTATGCGCATGGTCAGGATGCCACCATTCACTAGAGATGTCTAATGCAATACTGCTAACAGGACACATCACCTCCTGGTTTAGAGAAACCACAAGTAACAAAGGTAAAAATGAAGGAATGAATGAAGGAGTGAAGGAGAAAGAAAAAGAAAATAGAAAAAAATAAAGTGTATACTGTCGAGAATTCCTAGGGGCATACAGGAAACTGCATAATCTTTGCGTTTCAAATTTAGATGAGTAATGCCAAGTTTCTTTTCAACTATTCATTCCCGGCTGACACCCATTCCATAAAGTTGTTCATATAAAAGCATAGAAGTAATTTCCATGAGTGGGTCTCGGAGGCTACACTCACACTGCCGTAGGAAAAAGGAAATAGCCTTTAAACTACAAATATTTTCTATCCTATACACATGGTGCAATGTGCGTGGCATATTCTCACTCAAAGAATCAAGTCTTCTTAATAATTTATTCTAGACTAACATTAACATAAATACATACCATTTTCTCATACAAACTGTTAGTCTACAATAAATATTTTGATTCCTAAATCATTTTCGTCATCCAACATCTTAATATAATTTCTTGTGAGGGGAGAGTCCTAGCATACAGGTAGTTTTGACGTGTAAACATATTATATGTGATATACAGATATGATAAATTATTTGATTATGTTTCTTTCTTTCTTACAAATATTTTATGCTGCTTATAAAATGCCCTTGTTAATACATATAATATTCAGCATACTATAAATTCAACAAATTATTATTGCATGCAATTTAAAGAATATATAAGATTTGTTTCACAACCTTTAAAATTTTACTTTTAGCCAATATTCAGTTTATTGTCCCTGCTTCAAAAGTTTCTCTCATAGATTTTAACATTCTGTTCTTTTTAATAGAATTATCAATCTCAGAAATTTCTTTCAACAATTCTTCAAGGGCTGAAACAGCTTTTAGAGCCTCTTGTCTGGTCCCACTTATACTCACTGTCCTGCTAGTTCGATGGTGAGTGGCTATGGTGTCAAGGACAGAGAGAATCCTAGTGCAATGTGGGGAAGTTAGCAGTTCTTTCAATTGCAAAGCACAATTACTTGCTGAAACAGTAGTGACGGAGTTGCCTTCAAGATATGACTGTTGTTTGGCATCAAGATTTAGGACTGTTGAGCCATGGAGAATACTAGCAGAGGTTATCAACGTTCGCACAGTGTCAATGCTAAGATTGTAATTGGTTAATAATGCACACACTTCTAAAACAGTCTTCTGTTGACAATGGTGGGTAAACTGTTGCAGGAGCCGATGTTTATCAACTGATTCTTTATCCATAACTTCGTATCCACATACTGAGCATTTTTGAACACCATCAATTTTTGTTAAACAAAACAGATCTACACCTTCAAAATTCTCTAATTGTCCATTGGTTTGCAATTCTTTCCTCACTTTGGAGTTACTTCTACTATATGGGACAGGGGCCAATTTTTTAGTTTTTTCCAGTTGTTTCTCACTATCACTTTTGTCTGCTACCTCAGAAATGTTGACAAAATTCTGTTTAAAGCTGTCCTTTAGTGGAGATGCTGCATTCACTCCCTCATCACTTGCAACATTTTCTTTGCTTCGTCTTCTGGACTTGATGGGTGCCCCTTGGCATGGATTGGCCACTATGCTCGAATCTGTTGCATCAGGAAGCAAAGGCTCTTGAGGAGGAGCAGTGGTTCTATTCATTCGCTTCATGGCCTTCATCTCACCCCGATGTGGCGTTTTCCTGGATTTAGCAAGGCGGCAAGAAGTGGTGTGTTTTCTCTGAGTGCCTTTTAGTGCAAAGGTTAAATGGCAGTGTGGGCACTCGAACAGGTGGTCCTCTGCCTCCATCAAACTCATTTCAAAGGCTATTGTGACACAATCCTGTTGGTGATCCTCTAGAGAGGCAACAGATCCAAACCGTAAGCCACAATCAACACACTTCAAATCATGCATGTCATCCTTGTGGGCATTCTTCTTTCTTTTCTGACCTTCAGAATTCTTCTTTGGTGATTTGGCACTAACATTTTTAGAGGCTTCTCCTGTGTTAACTCTAAGAGGACTTTTCATGCGAACTACTTTCTCAGCTTCAGCACCAGACATGTTAGACATAGAGGAAGCTCTCTTTCGCTTTGTCTTTTTAGGAGCTTTTCCTCCATCTACATTACTAACCACTGTATTTTCTTGAGGAGCATTCACTGCTGATTCAGTTTGTGGCAATAATTCATGAGATGACTTGGTTCTTCTCTTCCTTGGCTTCGATGGAACTGGCACTTTGTTTTCCCACACAGGTTGAATGTTCTCCAGCAAGCTCGTTTCATGAACAGTGTCACTTGTGCTAACAGCTTTCAAATCAGGAGGAGTCATATTCTCATGCAACAGTATGGCAGATGATCTAGTTGGAATATCTTTTATTTTTTCAACAGATGATCTCCTTCTCCTCACCTTGGCTGGTTGTTTCTGAGAGGCATCTCCTTCACTACTACTCAAAATATCCCCAGTATCTGTTGATGGTGTCTCAGAACCTGCTTCTTGCCAATTAACAGGTTCTAGAACAGGCATTGCTGCAACAGCTTCTGTGGACTTTCTGACATATTTCCTAGTCTTCTTTGTGTCTGATTTTACATTTGTGCTGCTCTGCTGTGCTTTGGTTTCTAGGTTTGTGCTACTCTGATCTGCTTTTGTAGACTGCATGCTGAAGGCATTTGTCTTTTCTTCATCACCCGCTTTGGTATAAAAGATTTTGGTTTTGTCCTTTGTACTTTTGGACACTAGAATTTCGGTTGCATTATTTTCAATTTTCTTTGCCGCAGTGCATTTCCGTTTTGGTTTAGGTGAAGAAGATATTTCTGTATTGCTACTTGTGTCAACCTCATTTTCTGAAGCTGCCATGGGGGCCATAATTTTGGATTTATGTTTCAGGCCTATTCTCCTTTTATTTTTCTTAACAGATACAGGAACGAAACCTTCAAAGCCTGAGGATTCAGAATCAGCTGTGCCTGTATCCATGACCTGTCTAGGCAAATGCTTTTGAACACCACTAGCTAACTTTTTACTTCTGACAGCAACACTTTTAACTTTTTCCTTGATGATATTTGACATGGCTATTCTTCTTGGTAGACTGCGTCCCTTTAGTTGAGCAATGGTGGCAAGAGGTATGT
This sequence comes from Penaeus japonicus, assembly GCA_017312705.2. Lineage (NCBI taxonomy): Eukaryota > Metazoa > Arthropoda > Malacostraca > Decapoda > Penaeidae > Penaeus > Penaeus japonicus. The sequence goes on along the minus strand of BOPN01001803.1, from coordinate 145,734 downwards.
TATCTTCATCGTCATCGTCATCGTCATCATCATATCTACAAATGTTATCGGCCATGCTGGCTTCACCGAGAGGAATTAATGATGGGACAGGTTTCTTGGCGGTCTTCTTTCTCTTGGAAGAAACAGGAATCAAAGATGTTTTGCCTATGTAATCCTCATCTACAGTGCTCTCACTTTCCTGCGATTCATCTGTTGTGTTGGCTAATTTTCTTACTCTTATTTTCCCAGAAGTCTTTTTCTCATCTTCACTAATAATGATGGAACTTTTACTTTCCCGGTTCTTCTTTGGTCCTTTCTGCCCTAGTCTCTCGAATTTGTCCTCACTCTTCATAACCTGAGAAACCAGACACTGCAATCTCATGTTCTTTTTCTTTGGTATCTTTCTTTCAATCAGGACTTTGGAATTATTGGAGACATCTAAGGCAAGCGATGCCTTTGAGGTTTTAGTCGCATTCTCATCATAGGAATCATCAGGGGTCTCTCCTTCGCTGGTGAGCGCACTACCCCTTCTCTGCAATGATGCTCTTCTAGCAGGCATGTGGCCATCACTGTCAGAACTTGGTAGGGTGGTCTTCCTTCTCTTTCGCAGGCTGGTAGATACCTCTTTCCCCAATACCTCCACGCCATCAGAAGATTCCTCTTCCAGATCAGTGGAATTTCCCGAGGGCATGTAAGTGAAATCGTCATCATCCTCATAGTTTGCTATTTTCCGCTTTCTCTTGGGGGTTAATGGCAATTCATCTTTTGTTTCTTCAATGTTTGTTTTTATAACCATGCTATCTTTCACTATCTCTCTTTCATCCTTGTCGTTCTCCGTTTCTTCTGGGTCCAGACATGACCTAAAAGAGTAACGCTGGTTTTGAGGCTTCCTTTTGTTCCTGAGCCCCATCCGGCCGCCACAACGCCTACCAGTGCGGAAGTTGCGGCTCACCTCAGGCTCAGAATCATCAGATTCATCCGCTGTTTCTTCACTTGATGAAATTAAGTACACATTTTTCTTTATTGCATCTTTATCAAACTTTGTCCCATCCAATTCAATAGCTTCTGGTGCTTTTTCTGGGTTGTATTTCAAATTTTGTTCGAGGCCTTCACGTGATTCTTCATCAGTGTTCAATTTGTCATGAGGTGCTGATTTTTTCTTTGTAGTAGCACTTTTCTTTTCAGTCAAATACTTCTTGCCTTTGACATTCTTCTTTTGCATCATCACACCTTTTTCTTCAACTGGAGCAGGAAGTGACACCACTTCCTTTTCCAATGGAACACCTGCTTCCATAGCTTCTTGTTTCTTTTTACTAATTTTCTTGGAAGCTTTGACAATGGTTGTGTCCAACATAGCTCGACTGCCCTTGACCTTTTTGCCTGTTAACATGGCTACCTTGTTGATTCCAGATTTGCGCATGTTTTCAATATTCTTCTTGGCAGATTGCTCCTTTTTATCATTGATCTTTTTCTGAGAATTTTGTTCAGCTCCCACTTGCACACTAGATATTTGGTTTTGTGCTTTCCTCCCAACTTTGCCCCCTGGTGCTTTTGTTTTGCCTTTCAACTCCTTGATCTTGCACACTGGTTGCAGCTCCCTATCAGACAGTCCCACCACACCATTTACTTTCTTCAAAGCTTGTAATTTTTTCTCATCTAGCAACACATCTTTACTAACATCCAAATACTTGGACTTCTTCTTCGTCACTTTTGCGTTAATAAGAACATCAACAGTTTCTGAGGTAGACTTTGTACTAAGCTCTTTGATGTTGGTCACTAGTTCACTACTCTCCCCCTTAGCCTGCTTTTTCTTCAAGACCTTTTGGTTTACTTTGTCAATAACACTTTTGGTTTGTTTACTCTGCTTTGGCTGCTCTGCACTTCCTCTTCTTCTTGTAATTTTCTTTGCACTGTCACTCTCACTGTCACCATATTCATCCTTCAAGCCCTTAATACTTGCAAACTTGTCTTTCTTTTCCTTGTCTTTGGTGGAACTTTCCCCATTCCCCTCTGGGTTCTTTGACTTCACTTTTTTACCTTTGGCAGGATTTTCCTCCTCTTTCTCTTCCTCTCTAACAGTCTCCTCTTTGCCCTTTTTACCTTGGATCTTAAGACTTTCATCCTTGATCTTTTTCTCTTTCTCTTTACCTCCCTCTTCCTTCCCCTTCTCTTGTGGTTTCAAGACGTTCTCCTTAACTCGATCGCTGTGCCTCGTCTTCCTGAGTCGCTTGGTCTCTAAAGCCTTCTTCCGCAGCTTCATCCTGATAGTCCGGCGGCTGGACATTCCAGCTGCGTTCCCTGTCGCTTTCCTTGACCCTGTGATGATGGCCTTCAGGCGGTTCTTCAGCTCAGCATTGTCTATGGAGCCTACGGCAAGCTCCAGGCGACGCTTGACGCCCGATGACTGGACAGCACCCTGTGATGTCCTGTCTAACTGTGGAGTATTGAGCCCTGAAGACCCTGTGAACAATGTGGCACCCATTAGTAATGTGACTACTGAAATGATCTTATACATTTTATTAGCTTTTATATGTAACTTTTCAAGTTCTATCAAACCATATATGAAGTAAGAGGCCAGGATAGAGTAGACTCGCTAATTTAAATTTCTAAATTCCAAGTAGCTTTAACTAGTATTAGTCCCAAGACATGCAAAATTGAAAACCAAGGAATCTAACTACAAAAGCCTTAGTCAAGCATGCTTTGACTGATTTATTGCCAACTTCAAATGAGCCAATCTTTAACATCTGTAAACCTGTCGTGTTATAATTTGTTTTATCTTTCTAGATGCTACAATACACAAGTCATAATGATGGCTATTGAGCAGATTCTTGGAAGTCACTCCTTTTTTTTTCGTAACTGGCAACCTACCTAGCAAAATATGTAATTCATGTTTTGATATTACAATTTCATCAGCCAGAACACTGAAACATCAGTTACATAACATGGCACAGTGAAATTATTCATTCTCATTTATACCTAGTTTACATTTGTTATTAATTTGCATGTGCCTGTGTGTCTTGGGTGAAAATGAGTTTATGTCTGTTTCCATATTTTACTATATCCTGAGTTCAAATAAAATAATTATGTAGCTTGTGGTATTTTTTTTCTATTTCTTCTTATTCCCGAATCTGTCCCTAAGGACTTCCATTTTCAATCAATTCTGTTCAGTTCTGTTTCTTTATAAAAAAAAAAAAAAAACTAGACATATCTCCTCTCATAGGCATCATGATCTTTCTCTACAACTTTTGTATCATATGAACTCACCTAAGTATATAATCAATCATCTCCCAACTCTCTACACAATAATGTTCACAAGAACCAGCACACTTAATTTACCAATATTCTCTTCACAAAAATAAATAATAATAAAAAAATAAAAAAATCAACTTAATGCATCTTACAGAGCTAAACGCTATTGCCATACTATAAATACATACTATCACCCGGCTTAGCCTTGAGTGGTGTGCCTGGCTGGGAACTGTTGCCATAACGGTTGCTCGGCACGCCCTGACCCTTGCGTCGCTTAAACCTGTAAATAGTAGTTCCTTTTTAATTGGGTTTAAGATGAAATCCTATTTTTCAATTAATTTCTATTATTTCACATATTTCATGATACTTCGGGAGGAGAAAAGGAATATTAATCTTTGAAAAACCAAACTCCAAGATATTAGTTACATTAAGGATAACAAAGGTGAAGAGCAGAAAGTGCAACTCACCAACCCCCCCATCTCCATTTTCTTTTAACTATTCCATGACGGGCATGTTTCATGGGGTTAGATAACTTTTGTTCTGCATATTTACTTTTGAAATTACAAGCTGAATTTATTCCTTCAGTGTAACTAAATTATACCAAAAATTGATTAGTATCACTTTGCTCATATATCATATATAGACTCACAGATCATACTATAAGTCTAGAAAATAATGGAAAACATACACAATATCTTGAAACACCCAGCCCAGGCTGTACAATAAGAAGTAGCCTGTCCCAGAAGGGTTAATATAGTGACTTCAGCTTATATTGTTTTAATTTAAATAATTCTAATATGGATAACAAACATTTTTGAGAGACTGGGGACACCATACGGCGTCGTTTATTTAACTGATTAAGGCCTATGCGTTCGAGAGCCCCGGCATTGTGACATGCAAGGCTGGAATGCCCCCGTTGTGAATGGGTTAAGTTAGTCTATGGTTGGGCTATGGTAGATGAATCATTCCTAAAATAATTTTATTTGGTTGAATAAATAATCTGCTATATAAAAAAGATGATCAGCTACAGCTTCAGCAACTGGTGGATGATCAGCTACAGCTTCAGCAACTGGTGGATGATCAGCTACAGCTTCAGCAACTGGTGGATGATCAGCTACAGCTTCAGCAACTGGTGGATGATCAGCTACAGCTTCAGCAACTGGTGGATGATCAGCTACAGCTTCAGCAACTGGTGGATGATCAGCTACAGCTTCAGCAACTGGTGGATGATCAGCTACAGCTTCAGCAACTGGTGGATGATCAGCTACAGCTTCAGCAACTGGTGGATGATCAGCTACAGCTTCAGCAACTGGTGGATGATCAGCTACAGCTTCAGCAACTGGTGGATGATCAGCTACAGCTTCAGCAACTGGTGGATGATCAGCTACAGCTTCAGCAACTGGTGGATGATCAGCTACAGCTTCAGCAACTGGTGGATGATCAGCTACAGCTTCAGCAACTGGTGGATGATCAGCTACAGCTTCAGCAACTGGTGGATGATCAGCTACAGCTTCAGCAACTGGTGGATGATCAGCTACAGCTTCAGCAACTGGTGGATGATCAGCTACAGCTTCAGCAACTGGTGGATGATCAGCTACAGCTTCAGCAACTGGTGGATGATCAGCTACAGCTTCAGCAACTGGTGGATGATCAGCTACAGCTTCAGCAACTGGTGGATGATCAGCTACAGCTTCAGCAACTGGTGGATGATCAGCTACAGCTTCAGCAACTGGTGGATGATCAGCTACAGCTTCAGCAACTGGTGGATGATCAGCTACAGCTTCAGCAACTGGTGGATGATCAGCTACAGCTTCAGCAACTGGTGGATGATCAGCTACAGCTTCAGCAACTGGTGGATGATCAGCTACAGCTTCAGCAACTGGTGGATGATCAGCTACAGCTTCAGCAACTGGTGGATGATCAGCTACAGCTTCAGCAACTGGTGGATGATCAGCTACAGCTTCAGCAACTGGTGGATGATCAGCTACAGCTTCAGCAACTGGTGGATGATCAGCTACAGCTTCAGCAACTGGTGGATGATCAGCTACAGCTTCAGCAACTGGTGGATGATCAGCTACAGCTTCAGCAACTGGTGGATGATCAGCTACAGCTTCAGCAACTGGTGGATGATCAGCTACAGCTTCAGCAACTGGTGGATGATCAGCTACAGCTTCAGCAACTGGTGGATGATCAGCTACAGCTTCAGCAACTGGTGGATGATCAGCTACAGCTTCAGCAACTGGTGGATGATCAGCTACAGCTTCAGCAACTGGTGGATGATCAGCTACAGCTTCAGCAACTGGTGGATGATCAGCTACAGCTTCAGCAACTGGTGGATGATCAGCTACAGCTTCAGCAACTGGTGGATGATCAGCTACAGCTTCAGCAACTGGTGGATGATCAGCTACAGCTTCAGCAACTGGTGGATGATCAGCTACAGCTTCAGCAACTGGTGGATGATCAGCTACAGCTTCAGCAACTGGTGGATGATCAGCTACAGCTTCAGCAACTGGTGGATGATCAGCTACAGCTTCAGCAACTGGTGGATGATCAGCTACAGCTTCAGCAACTGGTGGATGATCAGCTACAGCTTCAGCAACTGGTGGATGATCAGCTACAGCTTCAGCAACTGGTGGATGATCAGCTACAGCTTCAGCAACTGGTGGATGATCAGCTACAGCTTCAGCAACTGGTGGATGATCAGCTACAGCTTCAGCAACTGGTGGATGATCAGCTACAGCTTCAGCAACTGGTGGATGATCAGCTACAGCTTCAGCAACTGGTGGATGATCAGCTACAGCTTCAGCAACTGGTGGATGATCAGCTACAGCTTCAGCAACTGGTGGATGATCAGCTACAGCTTCAGCAACTGGTGGATGATCAGCTACAGCTTCAGCAACTGGTGGATGATCAGCTACAGCTTCAGCAACTGGTGGATGATCAGCTACAGCTTCAGCAACTGGTGGATGATCAGCTACAGCTTCAGCAACTGGTGGATGATCAGCTACAGCTTCAGCAACTGGTGGATGATCAGCTACAGCTTCAGCAACTGGTGGATGATCAGCTACAGCTTCAGCAACTGGTGGATGATCAGCTACAGCTTCAGCAACTGGTGGATGATCAGCTACAGCTTCAGCAACTGGTGGATGATCAGCTACAGCTTCAGCAACTGGTGGATGATCAGCTACAGCTTCAGCAACTGGTGGATGATCAGCTACAGCTTCAGCAACTGGTGGATGATCAGCTACAGCTTCAGCAACTGGTGGATGATCAGCTACAGCTTCAGCAACTGGTGGATGATCAGCTACAGCTTCAGCAACTGGTGGATGATCAGCTACAGCTTCAGCAACTGGTGGATGATCAGCTACAGCTTCAGCAACTGGTGGATGATCAGCTACAGCTTCAGCAACTGGTGGATGATCAGCTACAGCTTCAGCAACTGGTGGATGATCAGCTACAGCTTCAGCAACTGGTGGATGATCAGCTACAGCTTCAGCAACTGGTGGATGATCAGCTACAGCTTCAGCAACTGGTGGATGATCAGCTACAGCTTCAGCAACTGGTGGATGATCAGCTACAGCTTCAGCAACTGGTGGATGATCAGCTACAGCTTCAGCAACTGGTGGATGATCAGCTACAGCTTCAGCAACTGGTGGATGATCAGCTACAGCTTCAGCAACTGGTGGATGATCAGCTACAGCTTCAGCAACTGGTGGATGATCAGCTACAGCTTCAGCAACTGGTGGATGATCAGCTACAGCTTCAGCAACTGGTGGATGATCAGCTACAGCTTCAGCAACTGGTGGATGATCAGCTACAGCTTCAGCAACTGGTGGATGATCAGCTACAGCTTCAGCAACTGGTGGATGATCAGCTACAGCTTCAGCAACTGGTGGATGATCAGCTACAGCTTCAGCAACTGGTGGATGATCAGCTACAGCTTCAGCAACTGGTGGATGATCAGCTACAGCTTCAGCAACTGGTGGATGATCAGCTACAGCTTCAGCAACTGGTGGATGATCAGCTACAGCTTCAGCAACTGGTGGATGATCAGCTACAGCTTCAGCAACTGGTGGATGATCAGCTACAGCTTCAGCAACTGGTGGATGATCAGCTACAGCTTCAGCAACTGGTGGATGATCAGCTACAGCTTCAGCAACTGGTGGATGATCAGCTACAGCTTCAGCAACTGGTGGATGATCAGCTACAGCTTCAGCAACTGGTGGATGATCAGCTACAGCTTCAGCAACTGGTGGATGATCAGCTACAGCTTCAGCAACTGGTGGATGATCAGCTACAGCTTCAGCAACTGGTGGATGATCAGCTACAGCTTCAGCAACTGGTGGATGATCAGCTACAGCTTCAGCAACTGGTGGATGATCAGCTACAGCTTCAGCAACTGGTGGATGATCAGCTACAGCTTCAGCAACTGGTGGATGATCAGCTACAGCTTCAGCAACTGGTGGATGATCAGCTACAGCTTCAGCAACTGGTGGATGATCAGCTACAGCTTCAGCAACTGGTGGATGATCAGCTACAGCTTCAGCAACTGGTGGATGATCAGCTACAGCTTCAGCAACTGGTGGATGATCAGCTACAGCTTCAGCAACTGGTGGATGATCAGCTACAGCTTCAGCAACTGGTGGATGATCAGCTACAGCTTCAGCAACTGGTGGATGATCAGCTACAGCTTCAGCAACTGGTGGATGATCAGCTACAGCTTCAGCAACTGGTGGATGATCAGCTACAGCTTCAGCAACTGGTGGATGATCAGCTACAGCTTCAGCAACTGGTGGATGATCAGCTACAGCTTCAGCAACTGGTGGATGATCAGCTACAGCTTCAGCAACTGGTGGATGATCAGCTACAGCTTCAGCAACTGGTGGATGATCAGCTACAGCTTCAGCAACTGGTGGATGATCAGCTACAGCTTCAGCAACTGGTGGATGATCAGCTACAGCTTCAGCAACTGGTGGATGATCAGCTACAGCTTCAGCAACTGGTGGATGATCAGCTACAGCTTCAGCAACTGGTGGATGATCAGCTACAGCTTCAGCAACTGGTGGATGATCAGCTACAGCTTCAGCAACTGGTGGATGATCAGCTACAGCTTCAGCAACTGGTGGATGATCAGCTACAGCTTCAGCAACTGGTGGATGATCAGCTACAGCTTCAGCAACTGGTGGATGATCAGCTACAGCTTCAGCAACTGGTGGATGATCAGCTACAGCTTCAGCAACTGGTGGATGATCAGCTACAGCTTCAGCAACTGGTGGATGATCAGCTACAGCTTCAGCAACTGGTGGATGATCAGCTACAGCTTCAGCAACTGGTGGATGATCAGCTACAGCTTCAGCAACTGGTGGATGATCAGCTACAGCTTCAGCAACTGGTGGATGATCAGCTACAGCTTCAGCAACTGGTGGATGATCAGCTACAGCTTCAGCAACTGGTGGATGATCAGCTACAGCTTCAGCAACTGGTGGATGATCAGCTACAGCTTCAGCAACTGGTGGATGATCAGCTACAGCTTCAGCAACTGGTGGATGATCAGCTACAGCTTCAGCAACTGGTGGATGATCAGCTACAGCTTCAGCAACTGGTGGATGATCAGCTACAGCTTCAGCAACTGGTGGATGATCAGCTACAGCTTCAGCAACTGGTGGATGATCAGCTACAGCTTCAGCAACTGGTGGATGATCAGCTACAGCTTCAGCAACTGGTGGATGATCAGCTACAGCTTCAGCAACTGGTGGATGATCAGCTACAGCTTCAGCAACTGGTGGATGATCAGCTACAGCTTCAGCAACTGGTGGATGATCAGCTACAGCTTCAGCAACTGGTGGATGATCAGCTACAGCTTCAGCAACTGGTGGATGATCAGCTACAGCTTCAGCAACTGGTGGATGATCAGCTACAGCTTCAGCAACTGGTGGATGATCAGCTACAGCTTCAGCAACTGGTGGATGATCAGCTACAGCTTCAGCAACTGGTGGATGATCAGCTACAGCTTCAGCAACTGGTGGATGATCAGCTACAGCTTCAGCAACTGGTGGATGATCAGCTACAGCTTCAGCAACTGGTGGATGATCAGCTACAGCTTCAGCAACTGGTGGATGATCAGCTACAGCTTCAGCAACTGGTGGATGATCAGCTACAGCTTCAGCAACTGGTGGATGATCAGCTACAGCTTCAGCAACTGGTGGATGATCAGCTACAGCTTCAGCAACTGGTGGATGATCAGCTACAGCTTCAGCAACTGGTGGATGATCAGCTACAGCTTCAGCAACTGGTGGATGATCAGCTACAGCTTCAGCAACTGGTGGATGATCAGCTACAGCTTCAGCAACTGGTGGATGATCAGCTACAGCTTCAGCAACTGGTGGATGATCAGCTACAGCTTCAGCAACTGGTGGATGATCAGCTACAGCTTCAGCAACTGGTGGATGATCAGCTACAGCTTCAGCAACTGGTGGATGATCAGCTACAGCTTCAGCAACTGGTGGATGATCAGCTACAGCTTCAGCAACTGGTGGATGATCAGCTACAGCTTCAGCAACTGGTGGATGATCAGCTACAGCTTCAGCAACTGGTGGATGATCAGCTACAGCTTCAGCAACTGGTGGATGATCAGCTACAGCTTCAGCAACTGGTGGATGATCAGCTACAGCTTCAGCAACTGGTGGATGATCAGCTACAGCTTCAGCAACTGGTGGATGATCAGCTACAGCTTCAGCAACTGGTGGATGATCAGCTACAGCTTCAGCAACTGGTGGATGATCAGCTACAGCTTCAGCAACTGGTGGATGATCAGCTACAGCTTCAGCAACTGGTGGATGATCAGCTACAGCTTCAGCAACTGGTGGATGATCAGCTACAGCTTCAGCAACTGGTGGATGATCAGCTACAGCTTCAGCAACTGGTGGATGATCAGCTACAGCTTCAGCAACTGGTGGATGATCAGCTACAGCTTCAGCAACTGGTGGATGATCAGCTACAGCTTCAGCAACTGGTGGATGATCAGCTACAGCTTCAGCAACTGGTGGATGATCAGCTACAGCTTCAGCAACTGGTGGATGATCAGCTACAGCTTCAGCAACTGGTGGATGATCAGCTACAGCTTCAGCAACTGGTGGATGATCAGCTACAGCTTCAGCAACTGGTGGATGATCAGCTACAGCTTCAGCAACTGGTGGATGATCAGCTACAGCTTCAGCAACTGGTGGATGATCAGCTACAGCTTCAGCAACTGGTGGATGATCAGCTACAGCTTCAGCAACTGGTGGATGATCAGCTACAGCTTCAGCAACTGGTGGATGATCAGCTACAGCTTCAGCAACTGGTGGATGATCAGCTACAGCTTCAGCAACTGGTGGATGATCAGCTACAGCTTCAGCAACTGGTGGATGATCAGCTACAGCTTCAGCAACTGGTGGATGATCAGCTACAGCTTCAGCAACTGGTGGATGATCAGCTACAGCTTCAGCAACTGGTGGATGATCAGCTACAGCTTCAGCAACTGGTGGATGATCAGCTACAGCTTCAGCAACTGGTGGATGATCAGCTACAGCTTCAGCAACTGGTGGATGATCAGATACAGCTTCAGCAACTGGTGGATGATCAGCTACAGCTTCAGCAACTGGTGGATGATCAGCTACAGCTTCAGCAACTGGTGGATGATCAGATACAGCTTCAGCAACTGGTGGATGATCAGATACAGCTTCAGCAACTGGTGGATGATCAGATACAGCTTCAGCAACTGGTGGATGATCAGCTACAGCTTCAGCAACTGGTGGATGATCAGCTACAGCTTCAGCAACTGGTGGATGATCAGCTACAGCTTCAGCAACTGGTGGATGATCAGCTACAGCTTCAGCAACTGGTGGATGATCAGCTACAGCTTCAGCAACTGGTGGATGATCAGTTACAGGTTCAATTGCAATATCAGCTTGTGGATGATCTGCAAGAGTTTCATCAACTGGCAGATGATCAACTTCAGCCTCATTAACTGATGAAAGATCTGCGACTACCTCATCTACTGATGAACGATCAGCGACTACCTCATCTACTGATGAACGATCAGCGACTACATCATCTGCAAGATCAGCTTGTGAATGATCAGCTAAAGTATCATCTACTGGAGGATGATCTGTTACAGCCTTAACTGGTCGATGATCAGTTACTACCTCACCTACAATATCTGTTTGAGGCTGATCAACTACAGCCTCATCAACTGGTGGATTATCGACTTCAGCATCATCAATTTCCTTAGGTTGTCTGTGATCAACTACAGCCTCATCAACTGGTGGGTTATCGACTGGGTGATGAACTTGGGAACCCTTTGGTGGTAATTTATTAATTGCAGAATCATCAACTTGACTATTATTTATTGGATGATCAACCTGCGTATCCTTTGATGCTCCTTGATCAACTACAGCAACTAGGGAATGAGGAATTTTTCTATCAACAGCATCAGCTACCCTAATTCCTATCACTTCCTCTGATGGATGACTTCTGTCTCTCAGATTAGCTGGAGATGCTTTTACAGTTAATTCAGATGTTGTACCATTCCCCTCTTCTGCGCCAACTGCTGGATGACTTTCCGTTGACCAACTTGCTTCACATTGCTTGTCATCTGTGACATGAACAGATTTAAGTGAGTAGCTAATGCTATCAGCATTTAGAAGTGATGGATGATCACCTTCTGAGGAATCAATCTTTGAAACATTACCTGCAGAATCATGGCTAGAGTTCATAGTTTGCAGCTCTCCCTTTTTGGTGCCTCCCAAAGTCTGATAGCTGACTTTGTCACTTTGAATATCTTGAAGAATGACACAAGCTTCTGGTGGATTTTCACCTTTTTCAATAACTGGTAGATTACTGGATTCTACATCATCATTATTTGAAAAACATGCTTTCCCTCTATCACCTAGATGAGTGGTTTCAGTACCACCCTCAGCTACTGAACAAATTTCTGCTATATTAGTCTCAGGTGGTGGATGATAAGCCTCAGCTTCTTTAAGGGAAAGATGATATTCAGTGATAACTGGTACCTCCTCATCCTTTGAAACACTAGATGAACAACTTGTGTTTACATCCTTTAAAGATGGACAGACATCCAAATGACCTACAGAAGTAGATGTTTCTTTCACTTCAACCAGCTGACATGGAGTTTCACTGACATCATTATCTTCTTGGACAGCCTTTGCAAGAGATTGTATTTCTTCAAAAATATCCACTGTTGTCTGGTCTGCTTTCCTATGTGTTTGTTTGACAGTTTTTCTTTTATCAGATTCACTTTTATTGGTTTCCATACTGTAAGCTGCTCCTTGGCTGTCTTTAAATAATGTAGCTGCTCCCTGGCTAGCATCAAGAACATTTGCAAATACTTGACTGGTTTCAGTAGCCTCAACTGTTGCTTTCGTAAACACAGTAACCTCTTTAATTGTGGCATGTTTGGTAGCTTCATCTACTGCTTTATTGACTTTACTTAACCCTGACATTACAGAAAGTTCAGCTGCCACCTCCTTTGACTCAGGCTTCTCCAATGATGCAAGACTGATTTCAGTAAGGTCTGCTGCTGCCTGCCTAGCTTTTGCATCCTCTGAGGGTATATGTTTAAAATCATAATTTTCTGCATGCTCTTGACAAATGGCTTCAGTAATGTTAGCTAGTGAAAAACTACCATCTAAAGGCTCACTCAAAGTGCAAGCAGCAACCATTCTGTCAGGCATTTTAGAACTGGCATCAGCAGACTGTATTGCTTCCTGTCTTGGTGTTGGTACTCCTTGTTCAGCCTCATTTGTGGCTGAAGTTTTGTTTGTCTCTGGATGACTGGCATCTGTTGGAGCCACACTTTGAGGAAGACTTTCTTTAATATCAACAGGCAGTGGATGGGCAATGTTATTTATGATTTCACTTGGTGGGGGAACTAATCTAACTTCCCTATCCAGGTCAAGACTATCTTGAGTACATGTTTTTGTGGATGCAGAAGACTCAGCTAGAAGATATACATCTACAGGTTTAGATGATGGCTCACAACGTTCTTCACTCACCTGGGACAAGGTGTTTGATAAAACTGACAGGGAGTCAACCATTCTAGATGAGTTAACATCAAGGGTAGTGTGGCAGTGTCTGCTTTCAAGCTGTTCACAAATTCTGGAAGCCCTTTCTGGTATGTTACTTTCCTCCAAGAACTTCTGTTTGCAGTCTGTTGTTAGTACTTGTGACTGCCTGATCAAGTGATTTTCTACCTTTTTGTAACTGTCCGCAATATTTTTTTCTTCTGGTGGAAAAATACTTTTGCTAATCTCTGCATTTGCAGGTTCGTCATCTCTCTCCACATCAGTACTTTCCTTGACATTTGGTTCAGCATCCCTATCAGTGTGTTTTAGGGTTCCTGTAACCTTGCTACCACTAATCACATCTGATGTAGTAAAATCACCATGTGAACATGATATGCTTTCTCTTTGGTTACCAGTTTCAGGAATTTCAATTTCTGAAAATATTTTTTCTTTAGATGGCTGGGCATTATCACCAGATAGTACAGTTAAATCAGAAGTGACAACTGTGCTGTCAACAAATTTTGACATTTTAGGAGACAATACTGCATCAAAGGGGTATGCAGATTTAGGTGATGTGTCATCTGACTGGTGAGTGACAATTTCAACCTCTTTTTCTGAAGATTTAGCAGATCCATCTTCACTGTGGCAGACAAGCCTGCTCTTCACACTATCACCAGATTCACATCCAGCTACTCTATTGTTATTGGCCGATTCATCATTATGTATAATTGCACTGGGCTGCTTGATCAACTGACCTGCTAGGTCACTGCTGCCCCCACTCTGTGATGTATTGCAGTTTTGGTTTTGACTAGAAGTTTTCTGAGATCCTGAGATGAGGTTTTGGCATATATGGCTACTATTATTAGACATCCTACAACAAGCTATGGTACATGATTCTGCTAAAAGTACCTGTGTGTGTGAGCTATCAGGGTCAAGTTTATCTGTAGGTAAACTTGAAACTTGTGATGACTGGCCAATAGGAGTAATGCCACAAGTTGATTTAGAGGTGGAGGACCTATCTGATGATCCAATGTCAATCTCCCCTAACAGTGATGGAGGTTCCAACATTCCTTCCTGTTCTTGTTCACTATTATTACACAATTCACTTGGAGTACTAGGAGCCAACCCACATATATTTCTGACTGGTTCTGGAGATTCTAGACACACTTTTTCATTATTTTCTGTTACAGAGGATAAGCTTTGCACAGTAAATTCCATTTTTTCAACAGATTCACTCTTTTTTGGTCCCAGTTGTTCACCTTTTACACAACTATCCAAACATACACTATTATCAGTTTCTACAGCAGTTGCTGACTCAGATATAACAGCATCTATTTTTAGGCCTCTGTCTTTCAGGCTTTCAGAATCCTTGGTGGTTTCCTCACTGCACAATTTGTCAACAGCTGCAGAAAGCAATTTTTCATTGTCCAACACATTTGCATATATTTTTTCGCTTTTATTACTACTTATTGTGTCATTTGCTTTTTCACTAGAACCCTGAGTTTTATCACTAAATGACAATGGGGAATCTGGAAGGCTTTCATCAGACACATCTGACAGAATTGCAGCAACAGCATCAGAGATTCTAACCATAATTGCCCCACGAGATGCGTCGGAGGGAGTATCAGAGAACATGGGAGTATCAGAATTACTCTGAAAACCGGAGACAGAAGAAAGGCCAGATGAGGTGGAGGGAGCACACAACAGGGAATTCTCGTCATCTGATATTGGCTCTAGATATGGCAGTGCTTCAGACTCCTTGTTCACAACAGCTGGCAATACCTGACTGGGCTTCGACTGAAGGGAATTCAGTCCTTCAGTACCTCTTGACAGACTTTTTTCTGTGTTATTATCTTTTCCTGTGCCATCTTTCTTTTCATACAAAATTTCAATCTCGCTTTCACTGTCCAAATTTTCTGATGGCTCATTTTCAATGAGTTCTACACTACTACTTCTGGCACTTTCTGACTCAGCAGTGAGATCTATCAACTTATTAATGACTTTTAGACTGCTCTGATTATTCACACACTCCACATCTTTCTGCTGTTCACTTCCTAATGTGTTATCACCGGTTACATTTTTATTACTTTGCGCTATACCACTTGCCACCTTCTCACTTTCCAGTTCATTTACTACCTCTTGAACACTTTGTCCACCTTCAGTTTCATCAACAGATTGTTCAATGTTTACTTCCTTATCACTTCTAACATTATCACTCTGTTCTCCTTTTAATAATGCCTCATCACTTGGATGTATGCTGTGGCACCCACCACCAATCACCTGTGCTTCCAGTTCATTATTGCTTTGTGGCTCAATTGGTATCACATCATCTATATGATGCTCCAGTGTAACACCACTTACACTATTTTTCTTACTAATGACCTCACAGGATTCACTGACAAGATTTTCACATCCTTCTTTTCCCTCTGTGTTTCTATTACC
>BOPN01001803.1:120000-122500 GCA_017312705.2 Penaeus japonicus | reverse complement strand
TTTCTTTGGTATTAACAACCCATTTGTTTTCCATCAATCCAACAGTGACAACAGAAACTTTAATATACTTTAATATGCTGGTAATTGGTGACAAAGTTATCTAAACTTTGTTGAAGATTATTGCTCCACATTTTTGTTGCTCTTGAATCTATATCAGTCAACGACAATACAGCAGTCTAATCCATCCTTTTCACAACCCATCTCCTTTCTCTCTTGCATAGTAACCCAAATGGATAATGTAGTTAGGCAGAGAAACACTACAAGATGAGAACAAAGCAAGGCTTCACATCTCAGAACCATCTTTTCTTTGATAGCTCATACTGATCAAGCTAAAGGTTAACTACAGTTTTTTAGTTTGGTAAAGAGCTATATCTTAACACAGCTGATGCTTTGTACTTTACATCTTTAATAACTCCACAGCCTATACCATAGCATTTTAATCATGTGAAATAAAGCTCCGAGTTCTTTAATAAGCCTTCTGAATATTAATTCTAGAGTCCTCCTACAAAGCAAAGCTTGTTTGGGCTATGATTGAGTTTGTGGTAACATACTTGAATGTGAGACTGTAATATAGTGTAAAAAAAAAAAATTAATATAAGAAAATAACATGTTAATTAATCATGTATACTAATATGGATATCATTTATTTGGGATGGGGGAAGGGGGTGCTATCAATGATTATACTAACTACAAGTTCAACATATCTCCTCAAAACCGTTTTATAGACCATATTTCTACTTAATGAGAGTTATACCCAAAGTGATGATTTAAATTCATGATTCAATGTTTCTTTCCCACTAACCATGGCAAAGAACCTGAATCTAAACAAAAATATATGCATAGTCTTTCTAGTAAAATGCTTATAAAACAATGATAAAAAGGCACATACATACACAAACTAATATCCTAAGTAATCTAACCCTTTAGGGCGACAATCAAATGGTTAATAGTATTTCTTACCTCTTATAGGGATAAAAGCTATTCTTTAAATGTATCTTAATCACTCTTTGCAGTTACTAAATACTTAATACTTTTAATAACTACCAAATATCACTATTTCTATTGGCTACATGACAGCATAATAACAAATCAAAATTCATATATATAAAAACACTAGCAGTAAATGTCCTACAAATCAAACCAGCCTACAAACTCACATAACAGAAAAAATTACATTCCAAATCCTAAAGAAAAATAAAAGTAACAGAAACAGAATACAAAAACAAACCTTAACTTGACATCAACAACAAAAACACACAATGCCCTGGACAGAAATCAAAAGCAAAGCTTCCTACTGGGCATTCCTACCAACAATTCTCATATGAATAAACACAACAACAACAACAACAACAACAAACCTGAAGAGGAAAACAACAACAAAACCATGCAATTTCCAGCTCGAAATTCCCAGCTCAGAGGAAGTGGCATCGACAGGCAGCTTGGTGGCAGGACAGCTGTTGATGCCGCCTCAATCCCTGCCCCCCATTGACCATAGCAGCAGCTGTGTATAATGGGGTCCTAAAATAATCGATAATACAAGCTTCAGGGTCACACAGGGTAGAACCACAGCAAAGGGGGAACCATGCTAGAACCGAACGCGCTTCCGAGACGGATAAAACTCCCTTTTTTCCTCTCGCTCATTTAGGGATTCATGGGTTCATTTTGAGGATTTGATAATGATGGGAGGTTGGTTATGAGGTTCCATGCCAAGTTGATTCATAGAAATAAGGGGTCTCTCTCTCTCTCTATGTCTCTCTCCCTCTCTCACGGTCACCAAAATTCACCATTTTGGATCCGGTTCTCTTTTTTTCATGAGGCGAATTAT
Source organism: Penaeus japonicus (assembly GCA_017312705.2). Lineage (NCBI taxonomy): Eukaryota > Metazoa > Arthropoda > Malacostraca > Decapoda > Penaeidae > Penaeus > Penaeus japonicus. The sequence continues at coordinate 120,675 of BOPN01001803.1, read as the reverse complement.
CTCGCTGGGAATTGGGGGAAATGTGGATCTATTCCCTCCAGTGGGCGCCTAAAATGTGCTGGCGAGAGAAAGACTGTCCTCCTCCACACTCTCGGGAAGTTATTAAAAAAAGGTGCAATGCGCGAAATTTTTAACCCTGAAAAATGATTCCGATTTACAAAAGCTTTCACTTTGACTATTTCATCCACTCATTTCTTCTCGCTGATTGTCACACGCGCTGGAAAACGGTGACGGCGAAACCGGCCGCCAAGACTTACCTCGAAATTTGTCTTCAAGTGCCAGCAAAAAAAAATTCTAGGGTTTTAACAGAAGGAGCTAATGTTTACTCTCTGACGCCAACAAAGACAAGCGTTTGGGAGGTTTAAATCGCGCGTTCGTTTGCTTGGCCCTCGCTGCCTCTCGCCCAATCAGATCGCTTCTTGGGATCCACTTGGCTCTTTGCCGCGTTCTCATTGGTGGATTTTCTAGGAGGTTTTACGTGGTGGTATCAGGAAACTGGTGTGCGTTCGAATATGTTATTTGAGTGTTTGATATATAAATATGTGTTTCACGTGCAATGATTTCATGTATCAAAAATAATAAAATGTTCACCGAGAGCCAACCGAATAGCCTGTAAGCTTCATATCCCAAGTTTGTACATCAGATGTGTTGTATAACACGCTCGCCTTTTTAATT
>BOPN01001803.1:87500-90000 GCA_017312705.2 Penaeus japonicus | reverse complement strand
TCAAGACAAGCATCATTATTTGTTCCAGATGCCAATGGCAAGTTTATGTTTTCAACCGTTTTTCAGCCTCTTAGGCTATTGTTAAAGTCTCGACCCACTTCCAATAAAGCCTGCTTGTTACCTGGCGCAGTATGCCAAATTTGATGGAGATTTCGATGATATTGGAAACGGTGGTGTATCAAGAGTAATAACGATGATAAGATGATGATAGTAATGACAATGGTGATAAAGTAATAGTAATAATAATAAGAATAAATCGGTAGTTAAGACTGACGATAACAGTGACAATAAAATGATAATACTATTAATGATACTTGTAATGATAACATAAAACAGAATATAGATAGAAATAAGAATAAAGGTGATGGCGACAACAATTGCAGTATTGATCACAACAGTAGATATTAATAATATTATCAAGATATTGATATTGATATCTTGATAACATTAAACCACTCCCACCATCATCAATATTATACTGCAACTAATTCATTGCTGATGCATCCTGGTTGTTGATTTTGCTGTTGCTATCGGAGCCAGCCAACTGATTAGCGTTATCTTTTTGACACAGATGGATTTTCTCACCCCGACCGCACATACAGAATGTGATTTCGCCGAAATGCTTTATCACATTCTTCTTGGAAAACCTTGGGAAAAGGATCTGGGCGTTTGTTCGGGAATAAGCTTTTAAAAATCTCCAAGCTTGAGGTTTACTGATTAAGGCAGTTCAAAAGCCCTTCTGCGTCAGTCACATGTATCGGGAGCTGTTCCTGTTTTTTCTAGAGAGTAAAAATTGTACAAAATCTCCGAGCTTCATTTTTAACTTTGGTTGAAGGCTGTCCAACCTTACTCCCTTTGTTTATGTTTTAGGTGGTTCTTTCTTCATTTATTAAACCAAAACCAGTGTTTCAAAGCACTGTTTACCGTTTCAAGAATCAAGTGAACTGAGGATACCTTTCTCACCTCGGGGCTGAGGATACGAAAAATGCGAACAAGTCAGTGCATAGAAACACACACACACACACACACACGCACACACGCACACACACACACACACACACGCGCGCACACACACGCACACACACACACACACACACACACACACACACACACACAAATGCAAACATGTAATTATCATTATTTTTGTAATATTCAATGATAAGATTAAGGTCACATTGTAATCAGGGACTTTTGACATCAGTAAAACAACTCAGGAGTGTGTAGTCTTGTAATGGAATGCAACATAAAGATAACACCAATACGTTTCTTATCTTGTCTTTATATTTTTCTTTTCCTTTATTTGTTCATCTTCAGACAAGGTGAGATAGCTTATCGTAAAATCGCTCATCATCTCATTACCAATACGTTAACCATAACGTGTATTGTTCTCGATCGATAGATTCTTATCTTCTCTTCCACTTAATAGATAGTCATCGTTACCGGGATGTGTTATCTGTCTTCCAAGAATTGTGTTCTACGTTTGGCATAACAATACTGGATTTCATTTCCTGAACGGTGCAATACTTACCTGTTACACTTTCTTTCTCTCTATACACCCACCCACCCGCAACCGCACCCACACCCACACCCACACACACCCACACCCAGACCCACACACACACACACACCCACACACACACCCACACACCCACACCCACACACACACACACACACACACACACACACACACACACACACCCACACACACACACACACACACACACACACACACACACACACACACACACACACATTGCCATTGATTTTTCAGCGTATCGCTGGGTCACACAAGTGTCTACCGTACAATTTAACAGTTGAGCGCAACAGTACAGCACACAACACTTGTATTAACTACAATAACAACATAAAAGTAAAAAAATCCAAGTGAGTGGTGTATCTGCCATTGCAAACTGATTTTCATGACTTAGCTAATACAGAGTTTAATTATGATAAACGAATTGCATATATAATTCATTGCGAATGGACCCGGTGTCACGTGATTCTCTTGTTGTCTTTCCTTGTCTTTAGAACGTATTGAGAGAAGCTGTTGCTAAATATCAGACTCTCTTTTTAACACCCGTTTATTATAACAGGTGTTACCATAATTATCCTTGATATTATCACCAGCATCATTATTACGATCCTAATTACCATCATGAAGCATGATGACCTTCAATGATGTTCTCATCATTACCATCAATTTAATCATCTTTAATCAATATTGATATCTTCATCCTTAATCATTATCATCAGCGTTTGAAAACAGACAAATCATCAACAAAACACTATAAATTTTCACATCAAAGTTTTTCTTTATACGAAAATCGAAGAAAATTACATATAAAGAAAAAGTTACTTATAGCTATGGACATGAGGTGTTAAGAATATTGATAATAGGAAAATGAATGATAATGGCAATGATAAGGGTAATGATAATGACAATAGTATAGATACTGATAATAAAGATAGTGATAGCAGCGATAATTATATTAATGATGAT
>BOPN01001803.1:67500-70000 GCA_017312705.2 Penaeus japonicus | reverse complement strand
AGGATAATATCCCAGTTACTAATCGTGTCCACTACCACTTGCATTTGATTTGCTGTCATACTGCACAGTCATCAGCATACTTTGAGTACTTAAGAATCCGAGATGGAGATGGCAAAATATCACTCAATATACAAAGAAATAATATTGTTGACAAGACATTTCCTTGTAAGTAATATTGTGTCCACGCAGTCCAAAAACATGTCGATCGGTATGAAATTGCATATCTGAGAATTTCCCTCCTTTTAGTATGGGCATGCCATGTGTCTGGAAAAGTCTGGCTTTTCCAAATGACATTGCACATTTCTAGCAACATAATCATAGCATGATTAAAAGGCTTTTTCATCTCATACCAAATCTGATAGGGGTATATGGACGTTCCTCCACAGGCTTCTAGGGCACAGATAAACACACCCATTGTTAGATCTTGGTTATAATAAAGGTGACCTGTGCATAGGTTGCATCTCAGCCGCTTCCTTGGAAGTCAGGAAAGCGGGATTGTAATTTTCTGAGCTGCTTGTGTCAGAGTACTGCCTGGCATTGCCAAGGTTAACCTGAGTTATTACCCTCATTTAAGATTTTTGTTTATTGGCAATGTACTAAACCTACAATATTGATGTATTTTTCATCAGGGCAGAGACAAAGCTTCGCCAGGAGTCTCTTTGGGGCTGTCTGATTGTTAGTTAGTATTGAAAAACCTGCGGTCCCTATTTCGTTCACACTGGGCCTTTCGACAGTCTGGTGTCCATCATGGAGCTCTTTGCTCACGAGTATCTGTCGTAGTTTAAGGGATTGGTGTCACTGCTACAAAATCTTACAAATTAGAATATTATTTACTCCATCATCAATAGTCTCTCCAGCAACTTAGAACTTGACGCGACTTACTGAATTTTACTTTGTAAACATTTTCCAAAGTTGCACATCGTTTCCAAATGTACTGTATTTTCCAGCCAAACATCCTTATCAGAGACTTAGTCGTTTAAATGAGTTTGATGGAGAACTATGATCTCAGGAGCATATGACGAAGCTAATAATTCCATGTGATTTAATCTTACTTTCAAACTTTGACAGTTCGATTGGTTAACGCGTGGATTACGTTTAATGGAGTTTGGACTTGAGTTTCTGGTCTACTGTGTGCATGTAGAGGGGGGGAGGGGGGGGGGGGTAGGAATTCCCTCCTCACTGTAGCGTAAGAAGCATCGGGTTTCGTTGTCACACTTTCCACTTTCATCGAGCTTCACTGTTGCTAACACACACACACACACACACACACACACACACACACACTCACACACACACATGTCTCAGTGCTAATGTCTCAGTGTCTCAAGTGTTTTTTAGTGACTTTATCAAAACATCTTAATGAGGTGTGTTCGAATTTTTGGTATCTTTTACAGTGCATTAGCTTTTGATGAAAAGTTTGCACTGAATACGTCCATATCTAATTTAGACTTCGGGGATTGCGCTAAGAAAAGTAAAGAAGAAAAGAAATATATATGCACACGTTCATCACACAGACACACAGACACACACACACACACACACACACACACACACACACACACACACACACACACACACACGTACACACGCACACGCATAAATATACATACACATACACACACACGTATATATATATATATATATATATATATATATATATATATATATATATATATATATATATATATATATATGTATGTGTGTGTGTGTGTGTGTGTGCATATAGATGTATATCTGTAAATACATCTATCGAGGCTCACACACACATACGAACCTATCAGAAGAGCGTTGTCGTACGCGTCGAGAGCATAACTGAAGAAATTTCCTGCCATCCTCCAGTAAGACGTCTGAAGCCACACGCATAAGGTCAGGTTGTACAGGTCGGGGAAGGAGCCATTCCTGAGGGCCCACGTGTCGGGCGAAGGCATCCCGTCGTCTTGCAAGGTCAACACTGGCACCTGGTCATCGGTGGCGTGCCAGGTCGAAGCCGAGGTTGCTGGAGATAGGCTCAGTCAGGGGTTTTCGTTGTTGGGTCAAAATGAGACAACACAGGTGTGCGTGGAAATGTGTGTGTGTGTGTGTGTGTGTGTGTGTGTGTGTGTGTGCGTGTATGTGTGTGCTTGCGTGAGTGTGTGTCCCAACCAATTTAATCAATGCAACAATATCCACAGCCATAACAATAATACCCTTTCAAATAAGTCTGACCATAGGTCAATGAGTCTGACCTGTCTTGAGCTCTCCAAAGCAGTTCGTGGTGAAACAGGCGCAAACAAAGAAACTGAGAAGGCTGGCAAATCGGGCCATCCTGCTCCTGCCTCCTGCCACTCTCCCGAAACAACCTTTCTTCGTGAGTCCAGTGACTGGAATGTGCCTGTTCATGTAATGCTAGGTCAGGGTATAAAGGGAGGTCGTTTAATCAAGTAAAATGTTGACATTTGGCGCGCTTCCCAAAACTCACAAAGAAATTCCCATTACCGATCTATAAACACGTTAACTTTGG